>WNWK01010247.1:0-71391 GCA_009830355.1 Cherax destructor | reverse complement strand
TTTTACTCCTTATAATATCACGCAGCTGAGCAGCAGTAAGGTACGCTGGTATTCAACACCAATAGAACGAGCGATACCCAACAACGCTGTAGAGAGAGTTTGGGCAACTTTTGTAGAGTTAACTCAGACACTAACCGTCTGATTCGAATAGGTGGCATTAACCCTCAACTTGACACGCTGTAACGCAAATGCACGGTACGACTGCAGGTTACTCACACGATAGCAGAGCTGACACGCAATAGCAAAGCCAATATGCACACACACAATAGCAAGGCTGACACACAATAACAAACCAAATTGCAGAATACTCACAATAGCAGGCTGACCATAGCGAAGCGAATGCAAAGATGAGACACAAAATTCGTGAAGCGTTGGCAAAGCGTAAGCAATGCCAGATAGCAAGCTATCTAGATACAAGACTAGCTCCTGCGCGAACTTCAACTCTAGGCTAAACTCCTGCTCTAAGTCTCCAAATTCAGCTCCGGGACAGGCTACCCATATTACAACCTCAGGTTCAATAGCCTGTTAACCTGAGTGTAAAAGGGAGCTTGGAGCAAAGAAACACAGTAGAAGATATATTGAAATTGTATTTCCTTCAAAAATCAGTTAGATTAATTCCAGACTTTTGTCTTTTCCTTCACTAAGTAATTGTGATTATATAAGACTTTTGTCTTTTCCTTCACCAAGTATAACAAAGTGTTGTTTACACATATGTACACTATATACAAAGGAGTAGTGTTTAGTGCATGCCACAGTTGTCTAGGCTAAGACAACTTTCCACAACCAGCTCTATGCAGGAATTCCAATGACAAACCGCGAGTGGTATCCACGTCACCTTTGTCATTGTTAAACTCGCATTTTAATTGGCTGAACCGAGTCGTTGATTTGATGATGGGGCCCCATCACCAAACCCTTAACGATGGTTCGCTGGTTGGAGGGGAGCCTATGTGGATGTGTTTAACATGCTCCGAATAAAGGTTACATACTCTTTGCATGCAACAGACTCTCTCCTCAAGACCATGCTAGAGAGTGTATTGAATCTTTCCCTCGAAGATGGACAGTGGTTGCAAGCCTCACTTCCAGTCAGTCAGGCTTGGGTGCTGGGAGTACGCAAATCCTCCCAGATTGCCCTACGAGCTTTCTTATCCTCTTCCATAGCATCAGATGAGCTAATAAAACAAATTCTTCCAGACAACCTCAGTGATTCAGCAGGAATACAGGACCCTAGCTACATCAGTGCCATCACTGAATGGGAGACTCTTCCTGTTCCAACAATAAAACCTAGTGAAGAACTGGCCTACAAACAGTCAAGCTGGGACGGCCCCATCAATGAAAAGATATTTGCCAATATGCTTAGGGCCGTAACATCAGACAGGGAGACTGCCTGTCTCCTAGCTGTGAGTGCACTTCACTCTGGATACTTCCTCCAAACAGTTCCCATTTCGGCCATGGGAACATGCCTCGACCCTAAGACCCTTCGTATTGCAGTGGCTCTGCGCCTTGCTGCCCCCATTCACGCGGAATATACGTGTATTTGCAGAGATGTGCAAGCCGACCAATATGGTCTACATGGTCTTAACTGTTCTAAAACCAAAGGTTGGCATGCAAGACACAATGAGGTCAACGACATCATAAAGAGAACCCTTGCTACAGCTGGATGCCCAGCCGATAGAGAGCCTCGATCACTAGCAGCCAACAATGCCCACAACCCAGCAAACCTCCCCGACGGGATCACCATCTATCCTTGGAAGAATGGCAAGCTCTTAGCATGGGACTATACCTGTGTGTCGACACTGGCTGACACCTACATCCATCACAGTGTAGGGCGACACTGTGATGGACCGTTTCCCACCGAAGCGGGGTGGCCCAAAAAGGAAAAAACGAAAGTGACTCTTTTTACATATAGTATGATATACAGGAGAATGGGTTACTAGCCCCTTGCTCCCGGCATTTTAATCGCCTCTTACGACACGCATGGCTTACTACCAGATCATCTTCCTCTACTTATTTTTGCAGCTTCTGTCATCTCATGATGTAGACCGATTGCTGCAATCGCAACTAGAATCTGCGTTGCTTTGCATTGCTTTGAAAATACCTCAAGCAGCAAAAAGTTAAACCTCGTCTACAGCTGGAGTCCTTAACATGCTGTAGACCTTAACATGCTGTAGACCTTAACATGCTGTACACCTGAACATGCTGGAGACCTTAACATTTTGTATACCTTAATTTTTCTAATTAAGAAAAAAAGAACAATATAGTAACCTCTTCATTGGCCGCTACTAGGTCATTCTTCCTGCTCCATGAGCTTTATCATACCTCTTCTTAATAAAAGCTATGTATGGATCCTGCCTCCACTACATCACTTCCCAGACTATTCCACTTCCTGACAACTCTGTGACTGAAGAAATACTTCCTAACATCCCTATGATTCATCTGAGTCTTCAACTTCCAACTGTGACCCCTTGTTGCTGTATCCCATCTTTGGAACATCCTGTCTCTCTCAAACTTGTCGATTCCTCTCAGTATTTTATATGTCGTTATCATATCCCCCGTATATCTCCTGTCCTCCAATGTCGTCAGGTCGATTTCCCTTAATCTCCCCTCGTAGGACATGCCCCTTAGATCCGGGACCTGTCTTGTTGCAAACCTTTGCATGTTCTCTAGTTTCCTTACGTGCTTGGCTAGGTATGGATTCTAAACTGCTGCTGTATACTCCAATAAAGGTCTAACGTACACGGTGTACAGGGTCCTGACCGATTCCTTATTGAGATGTCTGAATGTTGTTCTTAAGATTGCTAGGCTCCCGTATGCTGCAGCAGTTATTTGGTTGATGTGCGCCTCAGATGTGCCCGGTGTTATACTCACCACAAGATCCTTTTCCTTGAGTGAGGTTTGTAGTCTCTGGCCCGCTAGACTGTACTCTGTCTGCAGTCTTCTTTGCCCTTCACCAATCTGCATGACTTTGCACTTGGTGGGGGGTGAACTCCAGGAGCCAGTTTCTGAACCAGGCCTGCAGCCTGTCCAGATCCCTTTGTAGTTCTGCCTGGTCCTCGTCCGATTGGATTCTTCTCATCCACTTCACATCACCTGCAAACACGGTCACTTCTGAGTGTGTACGAGTGACTTATTTTTGCTAACTGATCTTGCAGTTGCCGGGGGTCGAATCTTGACTTTTGACTCTTGACTCGGCTTAAACTTCATCATCTTTCGTGTTTTTTTTTCTTATCTACTCATCCAAATATCATAACCTTGGACTTATTAGCCAGTGTTAATAGCCAGTGTTATCCGTCTAAATCTCCTAGTCGTTCTCACCTTCCTCTCCTGTTAATGTTCTTCCTAATTGTTTCACATCGTCTACGATCAATAAAACATTTTATACAGTACTATCTGGCAGGTTATTTACATATATCAGGAAAACTAACCATAGTCACATCTGATACTTCGTCTTGTTCTCTAGTCTTTATCCACTAGATGACTTTTCGTTTCCTGCCTCCTATATGCTTGAACTTTATGGACTGTTTCTTGTGAGAATCCATGTTTGTTCATTTAGTAATGCTATGTTGTTCTCAATTTTTCAGTCAGCTTCAATTTGAATCCATACATAGTCTTTCTTAATTTTTCTGCTTTCTATCGGCATTTTTTGTCCTCTTAGCTCAACGTAGTTTTTTTTCCACAGATAAAGAAAATCATTCTAAGATCAACTCTAAATGCTATGAGCATGCAGTTAAATATAAGATATATAAAATTATCATTTCATTTGTGATATCTAGGCTAACAGACAAATAAAATATTAATAAATCCATTTTTCCATTAATATTATTATTAGTAATATTGTGGCAATGTTTCACTCTCCAGGAGAGTTTGGCAAAAACTCCTGGAGAGCAAAATGTTGCCACAGTAAAATGTAACATTAGATGTGTCTGCGTCCCTTTTACCTAACAATGTTATTATTACCTTACACAGACTGGAGACAGCTCTGCTAGTCAGTCTATCACATGATTTTGTAAATCTGTTTGGTCTGATATGGGAATTCAGAAATTAATTGACTCATTAGGACAAAAGTAAGAAAAATACCTAAAAATTAGTACAAATGATATTCTCTAATTTGAAGATAGCCTGCGGGCAGTATTAACAGCCTGGTTGATCAGGCTCTGATTCCACCAAGAGGCCTGGTCAAGGACTAGGCCTCGGGGGCGTTGACCCTCGGAATAACCTCAGGAAAACTTCAGGTAGGTAGAAAGTTTTAATTTATATTAAAATACTAGGCTAATGTGGTACAATTTCTTGTATTCTGCGACTCATTGAGATGTACAAGTGTTTGTATTTAAAATGGGCCACTCCCGTGATTGTCTGAAGTTAATGAATGGAAATAAAACTACGAAAGAAGAAATTCAGTGGTCCACTACATATATCCCACTTCAGATTAAACTACATTTATGTTATTTGACAGTTCCATCTGTAGTAAATTGAGTTTCTCTCAAAATAGCCTAATTGTATGCCACAATAAACTTTCTTTCATTATAACCTACTTCTATTCCCCATTAGAATTTTTTAAAAATAGCCTAATTCTAGGCCACAATGGTGTTTCTTTCAAACTAGCCTGCTTCTATAGCACAACAGTTTATTTCAATATAACCTACTTCTATTCCACTATAGTTTCTTTCAATATAACCTACTTCTATTCCACTATAGTTTCTTAACCTGCTTCTATACTACAATAGTTTGTTTGAGTATAGCATGCTTCTTTACCATAATGCACTGGTATTTACAGCAAAAATTATCTTCTAATTTTTTTTCTAATCATTTTTGTTCTTTTGAAACAGCATCAATGTGACTTTCTCAACTCTAGGTAACAAAGAGCTTACTTAGTCTTTGCACCTCCTTAAGGCTTTCAAATGGCCTTACAGTTCCCTTTATAAAAAAAATCATTGATTAAATGTAAATCTGCTTTTATTTGATGTCATCACATTCATCACTGTTACCTGAAATGTATGTTTATTAGTTCAATTTCTTGCATTTCAATCGTCCTAATTTTTTTAAATATTTTCATTTTCACAGTCACATTACAAAATATTTTCCTTCACTACAGATCTTAGCATAATTATTGACTCTGACTCTCTACTATTTCCTTTTATTAGTCCCATTACTGAGTTGGAAACTATAGACAGGAAGCCGAGAAATGATAATTGGACATTACTTACATAAGAATATAATAAAGAAGGAACACTGCTTTAGGCCTACTGGCCCATGCTAGGCATATCCAATTCACAAACCTTCATATACTGATAACAAATTTCACCCTCGATTAGGCTCTTTCAGGTACATAAGATAAATGTGAAATATACTGCGTAAGTAGTGCAGAGAACAGAGGCAAATGTCCAGTGTGTTTTTGAGTTTAATTGACATATTGCAAGCGACTAACCAGCGAATGTTTGATTCTCTTTGTTCTGGAACAATTCACGCTGCAGTTTTTGCTAAGCTGAACATCCCACTGCTTTGTTTGATGGTTAGGAAATTTAAGCATATTCGACCGATTTTATCGTTTTCTTGGAATTATAGTCTGGCCCTTTCCAACGTCTTTGAGAGTTGACTACAACGCGTTTTTGATGCTGCCCATTCTGCACAGCCGTTTCTCCGACGTAGACAAGATCTACAAGATCTCATTCTCCATAGAAAATGCTGTAGATCCTTGGGTTCGGTGAGTGGCTTAAAGATCCTCTTAAATGCAGGTATGGTCTTTGTGGTAACCAATGAGTGGTAGGTATTGGACATCTGTACCATTAGAGAATCTCTCTTGGCTGTGGATCCTGCCAGTGGTATGTATCACTCAATGATGTTTTCCAATTTTCTGGCATGATGGTGTATCATGTCTGGTTTTCATTGGCAAATGTGGATCATAAGTTTAGGATATTGGGCGATCGAGAAGTTGTTCTCTATTTTCGTTCATCCTTAGGAATTCGTTATTGTAGACTCCGAGTGTCTATTGATGAAAATCCAATTAGCAACTCCTTCCCTAGAATGACATTGGAAGAAAAGAGATTTCAGGTCGTTTTCGATGGTTGGTTTCAGAAATATCACTCACATCAAGATGTCGTCGTGACTGGTAAGTCGGACATTTAAGAAGGGAAAGGGTGTCGTTTACCTTCCCCTTTTGGGTAAATTGTATGGAGAGTTCCATCTCGTTTAGCTGCTACTGAAGAGCAGCAGATTACATTGCCTGGGCACGATCATCGGAAGATAAATTACCTGTTAAACAACAGTAAAAGAAGTTTATGGCAAACACCAAAGGAAATTTTTTGAACACCTGTATATTCCCACCTCCAATATTTACGAAGTGTGCAACAGTGCAGCAATGTATTGTAAGTAACGTAAGAAGTGAAAGAGAGAGAGAGAGAGAGAGAGAGAGAGAGAGGAGGAGAGAGAGAGAGAGAGAGAGAGAGAGAGAGAGAGAGAGAGAGAGAGAGAGAGAGAGAGAAAAATTGAGCATGCTCACCGCCAGTGGCTTATAGACCATAGTGTCTGAATTTCTTCTCTCATCCAGAATGGTTGATATTTATATTATTATTATTATTATTATTATTATTATTATTATTATTATTATTATTATTATTATTATTATTATTATTATTATTATTATTATTATTATTATTATTATTATAATTAAATAAAGAGCTAAACCGACAAGGGTCATGCAGCGCTGCGGGGCAGAAAATAGTGCCGGGGCTAAAAAATCAGCTAGGCAGAGAGGGGATCAGAGGTGAGGGAAGAAAAGGGCTGGAAGGGACGTTAGGGGTTATGTGTCAAAGTTCGTATAGTAAAGCAGTTGCTGACAAAAAGGTCAAAAAGTGATCGTAAGACAAAGGCAGGACCGTCTGCAAGAGGAAATATAGGATAAGAGTGGTAGGGCGTCTGCGTCAGTGGAGGTAAATCCTGCAAGCTCACTGGTAAACAGGACAATTCACAAGAAAGTGAAGAACTGAAATAGGGACCCGGCGAACCTCACAGAGAGGGATAGGGTGTCGTTCCATGAGATACTCATGGGTAAGGCGAGTATGGCTGATGAGGACACGGAAGAGCGCAGTCTCCCGAGTAAGGTAACAGTGGTAAGAAGATGGCCACAAACCCAAAAGCGGTTTAATAGAGTGCAATTTGTTATGGTGCATGTCCGACCACCGTTGTTGCCAACGTCTGCGAAGACGGGTAGAGCTGACGGTAAAATAATCCCTGAACGGAATATCTCCATAGGAAAGCAGATGTTCACCTACCGCTGGCCACGCAGCAGCGTCCGCCTGTTCATTGCCCTGCAAATCAATGTGTCCAGGAACCCAACAGAAAACGACATCTTTGTTTTTGCCAGCTACACGACACAACGAGAGATGAATACAGAGGACCAATAGATGAGGGGAATCAAATTGTTTAATGGCCTGTAAAGCGCTGAGGAAATCCGAAATGATCACAAACGCCGAAGGAGACATACATGTAATATGGAGAAGCACTATGAGAATGGCATACAACTAGGCGGTAAAAATACTAGCTGAGTCTAACAAATGACCCCGGACAAGATCGTCAGGGGACACCGCCGCCAACCGAACACCGTCAGAAGATTTAGAACCATCTGTATAAACAGCGACTGCATGAGCATGTGACCGGAAGTGATGAAGAAATGGAGAGCGAGAAGCAGTTATAGGAAAGGGAAAAGGCAGACGCTACTTGAACATACAAGTGAGGCAACTGGAGAGAAGACCGGAGTGAGTGAAGACGTAGAGAAAACGGACGGAGTAAGCAGGGGCGCCGATCAAATAACAGGGTTCTACTAATGTCTGAGACCAACCTATACGCAGAAGGAACCCGAAGGTCATGAAAGTGGACAAAGTAACGAAGGCAATCAGCTAAGGAAGGAACATTCGCCTCATCACAGATGCTTTCAACTGGAGATGAACGAAAGGCTCCAAGGCATAAAAGTAGACTCTGATGATAACTTAGAAAGAGTTGCAGGAGAAGCCGCAGAATAGACTTGCTCTAATAATCCAGCTTTGACAAGACTAGGGCGGAATGAAAAAGAAGTCGAGTCCGACGATCTGCTCCCCATGAACGATGCGCAAGAATGTTAAGGAGGTTCAGCCGACCATGGCAAGCTGCCTTCAGAGAGGAAATGTGAGGTTTCTATGTCAACTGGTGATCGAATAGAAGGCCAAGAAACTTGACAGTAACACATTCCGGGATATGTGAGCCGTGCAAATATAATGGAATACCTGGGACAAGAGGACGTCTAGTGAAGGTAATGAAATGGGTTTCCCACTAGAAAATTTAAATCCATGAGAAGTGGCCCAATGTGAAACATAGTGAATCGCATCCTGAAGGAAGGCCGCTACCAGGTGACAGTCAGCGCCTGCGTAAGCTATAGCGAAGTCATCCACATAAAGCGACGACCAAATATGCGGTGGAAGAACGGAAGGTAGGTCATTTACAGCCAAGAGAATAAGGGTAGTGCTAAGGAGACAACCTTGTGGGACTCCCTCGGCCTGAACAAAGTCTGAGGAAATCGAGGCGCCAACACGGAAACGAAAATGTCTTTCAGATAAGAAATCAGCAAGGAATGTCGATAGATTCCCGCGGAGGCCTAAGGATTGGGCCTGGGCTAAGATGTTATACCTCTAAGTGGTGTCATATGCCTTCTCAATATAAAAAAAAACTGCATTGACTGAGAGTTTATTAGCAAAGGCATTTTGTACATACGTATCTAAGTGGAGCAAGGGGTACCAAAGTATAGCGGCCCTTGCGAAAGCCATATTGGAGAGGATAAAGACTATCATGAGTCTCCAAATACTATATCAGACGCCTATTCACCAATCGTTCCATCACCTTCCAGACTACACTTGTCAGAGCAATGGGACGATAGTGAGAGTTATCAAGCCCCGAAGTGCCTGGTTTGCAAAAAGTTAGTACAATGGCAGATTTCCATTGTGGAAATCTGCCATTCCAGACCGACGCTAGCCACTGGGCCAGCTGGCTAGCGTCGGTCTGGAGTTTTATGACTCTCTGATCGCGGGTTCTAACCCATCCGTGATATAGTTTGTTTGCAATCGTGTCATTACGATTTCGTGAGTCATGATGACGGGTTTGAGGGGACTTGAGCTAGAGCATATCACGGCTACGCTGGCGGGAGATTCGTCTGTAAGAACTTGCATTTGTGGTCACAGTGGTGCCTATGATAACCTTCCTATGGTGTTTAAATATACGTAGTTGGACGAATCTTGTTTTAGCCAGCTGGCCCATTGGCTAACGAGTCAGTCTGGAGTTTTATGACTCTGTTGTGTCTCAGAAAGATGTTGTAGGTACAGGTTGTAGGTACGAGTGTTGTAGGTACAGGTTGGTCGGCACAGCACTCAAACATGACCCCATAACTGGGGTCATGTTTGAGTAACACCAGCTATGGGGTGTATTTAACATTCCTAAAGGCAAATAAAATGAAATTTACACACGCTTTTCATCCATTCAATGAAATCTGGAGGTCAGCACTGTAGTGTAAAGATCAGGGTGCTGATATCATTGTTTTGAAACAAAATGAGTACCATTTCAATCACAACCACTTCCCAAATACAAACATACCAGGCGATGAGGTCGTCATGGGACTGAGTCACGTCTCCAGCAACTGAGAAGTATTCTTGCCCAGCACACCTGCAAGTCTTCATGGTACACAGTCACTGCACAATCAATCCCTAAGGTGATGGATCTAAGGAAGACATTAGGTTTGTGGTCTTGGGTAGACCTAATATGATTGCCTGAATGGCAATGTCAATATTATTCAAGCATTGTTAAAGTGAGCTTTTATATCAATGGTTTAGAAAAATGACTAATTGATGAAGGAAGACTCTTGTGCAACATTTCGGTATCTGTACTGTGGAAACTTTTCGCCAGCCATTGCTGTCATCAGTTCAATATAGAGGAAAAACGGTGAGGAGTTTTATGTAATCAGTGGGCATCTACTTGTGACTCCAACTGCTTCGCCTCTCCTGTACTTTTATTAAGACTGATGAACTGAACACATCTTCTCCAGACTGAGAGAGAGACTGTATTGGACTGAAGAAGCCAATGGCTGGTGAAAAGTTTAAAAAAATAGAGATACCCAAGTGTTTTTTCTGAGTCAAGATAGATTTGCTTTCTTTTCTGTCAACTTTGTTTCACATGTTTTAGCTTTCTTATGAAAATTACCTTTTCACTTCTTTCCCTGACTGTCCTTTTATTGTACTTTACTGTCAAAATTTCCTACTGATTCAGTACCATTTTCATCCTTATTTATTTGTAGTTATTTCTTTGATTTTATTGATAGTATTTCCGTATGAATATATATAACTTTTTTTTTTCAGCTCGTGTCATTCGGGATAAGTAATTTTTTTAACACGAGTGTGTTTTGCCTTTATCCAATACTTAAACATTTTCGCCGATAAAATATTAAAAGCTTTAATCTCCCTCTGTTAAATTTTTTCAACCCTAAAAGTGAGCTCTAAATCGTTCTTTGTTTACAATAGTTTTGTGTAGTACCTCCTTTACTTAATTCTCCTGCATAATTTGCAGTCATTTAATGTTAATCAGCTCTTTTTCTTTTCAACCATTTTTATCATTAACGTAAAATAACTATCAAAGTCACCTTTGAGCTTTGACTTGAAACCGATGGTCATGTTGTAAACGCAATCACAGCTCGACTCACTTTTGTTCCGGCAGCCTCGAGCGTTTAATCACTTTGGTAAACTTTGTACCGTGTATATTATTCAACGCACTGTTGTATACTCACCGAACTGTATTTGTGAGAGCAAGTCAGCTCCTGGCCATGACTCCTAATCTGCCTTCAGCGATATTTACCGTCATCTGATTCATGAGCAATATCGATCTTGTTCTCGATGTTGATGAGGTTAGCCTCTGCACTTCTTCGTCTGGCACAGTATACTGAACTTCCACTACCAAACATAAATAACTGTGTCTTTACGACTCAAATCTCGTTTTCATTTTTCTTTTACATCTGTGCATCCTCATATAATATTAATTTTTAAAGGGGTGGACTGGTAACGCAGTGGAAGGCCTCGAGTCAGGAAAAGCGTATCCTGTTTCCAGACAAATCTTACCTAACCTAACCTTCTCTTCCATAGTTCAGCCATCCTCATTGGCCGTTAGGATCAGTTATTTTATTTTTTCCTCATTGTTCATTCTTCTCACATGGTGAAAGAACATCATTGCAGTCCATTGTACGTGTTCAAGCTTCTGCACTGCTTGACCAGGTCTGGCCTCACTGTTTGAGCGTAGTACTCGCTGATTGATTTTACGTCATGCATAAATCCCAAAAATATTGTTTTAGTTTTTGGAAGGTAGTGCCATATTTGCGATATCTCTCGTACGGCACAAAGACAAAACAAATTATGTTTACCTTTGACAGGATATACCTGTAATGCTGACCTAAAGTCCATATTTTTTGCTGGTTCTCTGTCTCCCCTCATAGCCAAGCTTCCTCACGCCTCTCAAATTTTCAGGATCTTGCAGTTCTAAGACTGAGCTTCTAAGCAACTTGTCAGACCTTCCCTTTAATCTGCTTAGCTAAATATTCCACGAGATCATCCGTTAATAAATTTTAGCCCCTTGCTAGTTTAAGTCATCAGGGAAGAGGCATACACAAGATTGGATCTGCTCGGCACACTCGGCTCACATAGTGAGGTCCGGAGTTCGATCCCTTACACGGGTGGAAATGTCAGGACGAGTTTCCTTAAGACACCTGTCCCTGTTTACCTAGCAGTAAAACAGGTACATGGGTGTTAGTTGACTGGTGTGGGCTGGCATCGTAGGGAAAAATTGATCTAATTTGCAGGATAACAACCGGCTTTCTATATAGTACGTCACTGATGTCAGACGTATTTGTAGAAATAATTATTATAATTATTATTATTATTATTATTATTATTAATATTATTATTATTATTATTATTATTATTATTATTATTAATAGTATTATTATTATTATTATTATTATTATTATTATTATTATTATTATTATTATTATTATTATTATTATTATTATTATTATTATTATTATTATTATTATTATTATTATTATTATTATTATTATTATTATTATTATTATTATTATTATTATTATTATTATTCAGTAAAGACAGAGCAGTGTCATAGGAACTGAGGTACACCATTCATTATACAGTCCCACACTGACACTTTATTCACATTAAGTATTTGTCTCTTGTCTTTCAAACCCAATTTATTTAACTATTATTAAGGTTATAAAAGTTACCTAGACAAAAATAAACTATTATTTGTATATTTACTTCTTTATTATACTTTTTTCCAGTGTGTCTTTTTAGCCAGTTATCGGCTACGCCATTCTTCGCCAAATTTTAACTTACGTTTGTTTTACTAATTTTCTTTTATTTAAATAAAATGAACCCATTACGCCGTTTTGAGCTATATATTCGTTAATGTGTTGTGTTTGGATGGCACTCATTAATCCATTTGGGACTGAGTTAGTTAACTGTACTCACTGGTACATCCTTGATTACCATTACCCTCTTATTTCTCTTTCTACAGAACCATGTCTATCATCTTTCCATTTGTATGTCAGCTTCAAGGGAATTAATATGCCAAGTTATTTATTAGAGAACTGACCTCTTTATTCAACTCATTCCTCTCTTCCGTTATTTCTGTTCTGTCATAAAATTAAATGATATCAGTTATGTTGAAAGTCACGTATGTGTCTCGTTATCTTTTGGAGGATCTGCAACTGCAGTTCTTTGTTTATATTTACATAGTTCATACGATAGTCATCGAAAGTTGTATATTACTAAGTGCTCCCAGTGTGTGTTCCTTTTGTTGTATGTTGCAGTCACGTTCCAGTTCAACTGTCTTGTAGTTCTCACATTTTTTGTCTTGTAATTCTGTTCTGTAGAGCTTGATGATTGTTATTTCTTCTTTGTTCCTCTTTAAAGTAACCAAAGGCTTACCTAGCCGGTTTCTGCTTCTTTTATTGTAAATTATTTCCTTAAAAGCCGTCTAAGGCTTTTATTCTTCAGATTTAACTTCTTGTAGCCCTTAATGACCAGTCATTTCTTTTGTCCTCACAACTAATAACCAAATTAATTGCTGAACATCTTTTGGGTCCATCTTTTAAGTTATGTGTATAAATCCTTCATTTATTTTATTGGCACATTTTTTTTATTTCACGTAAGTCTCAGTGTTCACGTCAGTTTTTTTTTTACTCTTCTTCCCTTCTATTTCTTATGCAGTATTTTTCTAGTAACTTTTCCTCATAGTTTCCCTCCTATGTTTCTTGCTTCGGTGAAGATTACATGAAAATTTTCTAATTGCTTATGCCTTATTGTGCTTCTTTTTAAACTCTTACAATCTTCCTAGTTTATACTGAATAATTTCTCCATCATCTTATTTTCTCTTTCATGTGGTAACCGGCTTCTAGAGGCTTTTCATATGTAATTTCGTATCTATCGAAATAATTAATAAAATATAAAATAAAAATAAGATTATAAGCTTAGATCAGATTATAAAAAAATATACGAGTATCCTCATTTCCGGTATTATATTTAAACGCTTTTTCTCGTAGTATTTCTCATCATATAAGTGATTTCTAGTTTTCCAAGTCTTGTTACATATACTGAATCTGTCTCATAATTAGTAGTATTGCCAAAAACTGTTGTAGCTTCTTGAATTTATTGTCGCTGCTGTGAATTATCTAGACCTGGGGTTCTTAACCGGGGATATCCATACCCCGTGGGGCTATGGGATCCAAATAATGGGGGTATGGGACTCCATCTCCGAACAATTTGCCGTTTTTGTATAAATATGATAAAATCCTTATGATTTTCTTTCAGCTGTTCTGTTGCTAGCTATCCATGTGTAAAGTAAAACCAAAATGTTGACATTTTTTTGAAGTTATACTGGTACCTAACAGGACTGGTGATGATTTCTACAGTCTGGTGAAGAGTTTATGGTGACATATTGGTCAATCAATTGAGGAGTTTGTCTTCGTAAAAACATTAAATACCTCTGGTCTAGAGATTTTATATCTCGAATACTTAGTGCTGCCAATGCCCCTCTCATCTCACTCATTATTAATTAACTTATCTTAATGAAAATCATATTGATTATCATCTCCATGAGCTTCGTCTCTTCTGTTGCAACTATCACATTGTCTCTTCCATATTTTCGTCGTTGCACCATAGCTCTTGTTTTTTTTATACATACAGGTTTCTTATACTAAAATTCTATTAATTTCACCTTCATGACTTTTATGTTCGTCTTGTCACTGAATAGGAAAAGTTCATCCTGGGAAGAATGTGATGTTATTCTGGAGGCTGTGGCGCTTCATCTGTATACATATTTGTCACTAAGTACACTTGATGTGTGTGCTTACCTAATTGTGGTTGCAGGGGTCAAGTCATAGCTCCTGGCCAGGCCTCTTCACTGGTCGTTACTAGGTTCACTCTCACCCTGCTCCATGAGCTCTCCAAGACGAACTCAACCAGGTTGAGCCATCAATCCAGTTCACACTAGAAGAAGAAGTCGACAACACTCTTCCTTTCCTTGATGTTCTTCTCTGCAAAGCTGACCATGAACTTCGTTTTAAAGTCTATCGAAAACCTACCAATCAACACGATCTTCTCCACTTCTACTCTCACCACGACACCAAAATTAAACGTGGTGTAATTATAGGCTTTTTCCTGCGCGCACTCAGAATCTGCAGCAGTGAGTTCCTTGAAGAAGAATGCTCCCTCATTGAACAAGTTTTTTTCCAAACTTCACTATCCTCGTCACTTCATTAGAGACTGCAGACGACGGGCATTAAACATCTTCAACACACCCAGAGAAGACACTGCTGAGAAGAGATACATAGTCCTTCCCACCAACTCCATTTCCAAACAAGTTTCCAACATTTTTTCTAAGACCTCATTCCGAGTATCCACCTCCACATCCACCACCATCAAGGACATTACCAGTAACAGACAGGAAAAGCTTCAATACACGGCAGGGGTATACACAATCCCTTGTAATGGCTGCAGCAAATTATACGTTGGCGAAACATCCAGAGACCTACAAACACGCATTTAAGAACACCAGTACGCAAGCAGATCTGACGACTCAAGAAATGCCTGTGTTCAACACCGAAATTTACACAACCATTTAATCAACTACAGAAACGCAAGACTCATCGCCAGAGAAGACAACACGCAATACCGAAGAATCCTAGAATCATCACTCATCTGTATATCCAACAACTTCAACCAGAACAACGGCTTCTACAACATAGCTGAACCTATTGCCAAGAAACTTCTTCAACGCTATCCCACCTAGAACTCAAGAATGGTACACTGCAGGTCCTTTAAGTCACACAATGTTTTTAACTATCACACTACTTTTAAGACTGTCACATGCAGCTTTCTCCACCTGACCCAGCATTCTCCACCTGACTGTACCCTATATATATCTCCATGTTGCTCATTTTCCAGGTAGATCTGTCTGTGACTCGATAAAGCCCACTGCGTGGGCGAAACGTTGTCAATAAAGGATCACATTATACTGCTTATGTGTTTATTTTTCCAGCTTTATCGTACCTCTTCTAAAAGCGATGAATGAATCCTTCCTCCACTACATCACTCTCCAGACTATTCCTCTTCATAGCAACTCTGTGACTGAAGAAATACTTTATAACATCCGCGTGACTCATCTGAGTCTTCAACTTCCAGTTCTGACCACTTGTTGCTGTGTCCCATCTCTGAAACATCCTGTCCCTGTCCACTTTGTCAATTCCCCTCAGTATTTTATATGTCGTTATGATGTTCCCCCTATCGAGGCCTGGTCTCAGACCGGGTCGTGGGGCGTTGACCCCCCGAAACCCTCTCCAGGTGTCTCCAGGTATCCCTTTTGTCATCAAGTGTTAACAGGCAGGTCGATTTTCCTTTATCTCTCTTAGTAGGGCATACCCCTTAGCTCCGGGACTAGTCTTGTTGCAAACCTTTGCGGTTTCTCTAGCTTCTTTACGTGCTTGGCTAGATGTGGGTTCCAAACTGGTGCTGCATACTCCAGTATGGGCCTGACGTACATGGTGTACAGAGTCATGAACGATTCCTTACTGATGATTCGGAACGCTATTCTCAGGTTTGCCGGGCGCCCATATGCTGCAGCAATTATCTGGTTCATGTGCGGCTCAAGAGACATGCTCTGTATTATACTCACCTCAAGATCGTTTTCCTAGAGTGAGGTTTGCAGTCTTTGGTCCCCAAGCCTGAACTCTGTGTGTAGTCTTCTTTGCTCTTCCTGCCTCCATTTTTGAACCCTTTGTAGTCCTGCCTGATCCTAATCCGTATGAATTCTCCACATTAGCTTCAAACCGTCTGCATCCAGGGACACTTCGTTTATGTCATTCACATATACCATAAACAGCAAGGGTCCTAGAACTGACCCCTCTGGAACCCCACTCGTTATAGGCGCTCACTCTGACACCTTGTCACGTACCATGACTCGTTGTTTAATTCCTATCAGGTATTCTCTGATCCACTGCAGTGCCTTACCCGTTATACCTGCCTATCCTCTAGCTTTTGCACAAATCTCTTGTTTGGAACTGTGTTGAAAGCCTTCTTGCAGTACACAAAAATACAATCTACCCACCTCTCTCTCTCGTCTTACTTCCGTCACCATGTTGTTAAACTCCAGAAGGTTTGTGACACAGGATTTGCCTTCCTTGAAACCGTGCTGGCTGTTGTGTACAAGTTCATTCCTTTCTGGTGCACCACCACTCTTCTGATAATCTTCTCCATGATTTTGCATACTATGCACGTCATTGACACTGGTTTGTAATTTAATGCTGCGTGTCTGTCTCCTGTTTTAAAAATTGGGACTACATTTTCTGTTTTCCACTCCTCAGGTAGTTGACATGTTTCCATAGAAGTGTTAAAGTGTTGAAGATTGTTGTTAGTGGCACACACAGTGCCTCTGCTCCCTCTCCCAGGACCCAAGGAACGATGTCCTGTTCCACAGCATTTGATGTGTTGTCCCGGCCTGGGTCATTTCCAGTTTGTGATCCGGCTCACCTCCTCTGAGGTATCTAGCTCAATTAGCAGCCTCTTCACCTCCTCCTCGGTTGTGTGTATTGTGTCCAGCACTTGTTGGTGTTCTTCACTATTCCAGCGTCCAGGAGTATTTTTTGTTTTCACTAAAAATACTTCATTAAATCTCACGTTTAGATTTTCATGTACTTCTCAGTCATTTCCTGTGAACTCTCTTTCTTCGTTCCTCAGCCTGATTACCTGGTCGTTGACTGTTGATTTTCTCCTGATATGGCTGTACAACAGCTTCAGGTCAGACTTGGCTTTCGATGCTATGTGATTTTCGTATTACCGATGGGTCCCTCTCCTTATCTGTGCGTATTCGTTTCTGGCTCTTCGACTAATCTCTTTATTTTCCTCGTCTAATCTCGTTACTTTCCTTTGTCTTCTATTTTTTGTTCATTCTCTAGTCTTTGCACTTCCTTTAATTTATTGACGTGTTTGACCAGGCATTGGTTCCATAGCGGTGCTGCATACTCCAATATGAGCCTGACGTACACAGTGTACAGTGTCTTGCATGACTAATTACTTGGATGTCGAAACGTTATCATAGGTTTGCCAGGAGCCCATAATATGCAGCAGTTATTTGGTTGATATGAACCTCAGCAGATGTATGTATGTGTATGTGTGTGTGTGTGTGTACTCACCTAGTTCTCACCTAGTTGTGGTTGCAGGGGTCGAGACATAGCTCCTGGCCCCGCCTCTTCACTGGCCGCTACTGGGTCACTCTCCCTGCACAATGAGCTTTATCATACCTCTTCTTAAAGCTGTGTATGGAACCTGCCTCCACTACATCGCTTCCCAAGCTATTCCACTTCCCGACTACTCTGTGACTGAAGAAATATTTCCTAACATCCCTGTGATTCATCTGAGTCTTCAACTTCCAACTGTGTCCCCTTGTTGTGTGTCCCATCTTTGGAACATTCTGTCTCTGTCAACCTTGTCAATTCCTCTCAGTATTTTATATGTCGTTATCATGTCCCCCCTATCTCTCATGTCCTCCAGTGTCGTCAGTTCTATTTCCCTTAACCTCTCCTCGTAGGACATACCCCTTAGCTCCGGGACTAGTCTTGTTTCAAACCTTTGCACTTTCTCTAGCTTCTTTACGTGCTTGGATAAATGTGGGTTCCAAACTGGTGCTGCATACTCCAGTATGGGCCTAACGTACACAGTGTACAGGGTCCTGAACGATTCTTTATTAAGATGTCGGAATGCTGTTCTTAGGTTTGCTAGGCGCCCATATGCTGCAGCAGTTATTTGGTTGATGTGCGCCTCAGGAGATGTGCCTGGTGTTATACTCACCCCAAGATCTTTTTCCTTGATTGAGGTTTGTAGTCTCTGGCCCCCTAGACTGTACTCCGTCTGTGGTCTTCTTTGCCCTTCCACAATCTTCATAACTTTGCACTTGGTGGGGTTGAACTCCAGGAGCCAATTGCTGGACCAGGCTTGCAGCCTGTCCAGATCCCTTTGTAGTTCTGCCTGGTCCTCGTCCGATTGAATTATTCTCATGAACTTCACATCATCTGCAAACAGAGACACTTCGGAGTCTATTCCTTCCGTCATGTCGTTCACAAATACCAGAAACAGCACCGGTCCTAGGACTGACCCCTTTGGAACCCCACTCGTCACCGGCGCCCACTCTGACACCTAGCCACGTACCATGACTCGCTGCTGTCTTTCTGACAGGTATTCCCTGATCCATTGTAGTGCCTTCCCTGTTATCCCTGCCTGGTCCTCTAGCTTCTGCACTAATCTCTTGTGTGGAACTGTGTCAAACGCCTTCTTACAATCCAATAATATGCAATCTACCCACCCCACTCCCTCTTGTCTTACTGCTGTCACCCTGTCGTAGAACTCCAGTAGGTTTGTGACAGGATTTCCCCTCCCTGAAACCATGCTGGCCATCGTTGATAAGATCATTACTTTCTAGGTGCTCCACCACTCTTCTCCTGACTATCTTCTCCATGACCTTGCATGCTATACATGTCAGTGACACTGGTCTGTAGTTTAGTGCTACGTTCCTGTCTCCTTTTTTAAAAATTGGAACTACATTTGCTGTCTTCCGTACCTCAGGTAGTTGCCCTGTTTCGATAGATGTGTTGAAAATTGTTGTTAGGGGTACACATAGCTCCTCTGCTCCCTCTCTCAAGACCCATGGAGAGATGTTATCCGGCCCCATCGCCTTTAAGTTATCTAGCTCGCTTAGTAGTCTCTTCACGTCCTCCTCAGTTGTGTGTATTGTGTAAATTACCTGATGGTGTACTCTACCCTCCGCCTTTCTGGAGGCCCTTCTATCTCCTCTGTGAACACCTCTTTGAATCTCATGTTGAGCTCCTCACACACTTCACGGTCATTTTTTGTTACCTCCCCCCCCTTAATTCCTCAGCCTGATCACCTGGTCCTTGACTGTTGTTCTCCTCCTGATGTAGCTGTACAACAGCTTTGGGTCAGATTTGGCTTTCGCTGCTATGTTATTCTCGTATTGTCTTTGGGCCTCCCTTCTTACCTGTGCATATTCATTTCTGGCTCTACGACTGCTCTTCTTACTCTCCTGGGTTCTTTGCCTTCTGTACTTTTTCCATTCCCTGACGCACTTGGTTTTGGCTTCCCTGCAACTTTGGGTGAACCATGGGCTCATCCTGGCTTTTTCGCTTTTCCTGTTACCCTTGGGTATAAACCTCTCCTCAGCTTCCTTGCAAATTGTTGTCATATATTCCATCATCTCGTTTACCGACTTCCCTGCCAGCTCTCTGTCCCAATGAACTCCGTGCAGGAAGTTCTTCATGCCCACATAGTCACCTTTCTTGTAGTTTGGCTTCATACATGCAGCCCTTCCTGCTTCCCCATTCACGTGTAACTCTACTATGTATTCGAAGCTTAGAACCATATGATCACTGGCCCCAAGGAGGCTTTCATGTGTGATGTCCTCAATATCTGCACTACCCAGTCTCGCTGGTTTGTCCTCTCCTCTCTCTCTGGTAGTGTCCCTTACGTGTTGGTACATGAGATTTTCCAGTACCACCTCCATCATCTTAGCCCTCCATGTTTCTTGGCCCTCATGTGGTTCTAAGTTCTCCCAATCGATTTTTTTATGGTTGAAGTCACCCATGATCAGTAGCCTCCATTCCGAGGACAGCCAGAAGTGAGCTTCTACACAACAAGACGGGCAGCACGCAGTAAGTTCATTCTGTACCTTTTTCCAAAATATCGCTACGTCTGAGATCATTTATTCCTAGGATGACTCGAATCTGGAATAATGACATTAATGACATTAACAAAATAAAGTCAGTTGATCAAATGAAATTACTGGCCCACAGATGGCTGCAACTTCATCCTGTTCCCTATTTGTATGTCTCAAAACAATAAAAAGGCTTTTAAGTGAGCTGATGAAGGTAACAGCTAATTCCTTAGCTTCCTTTCCTTGATGCTCATGTCCACCGCTCAGATACAGGTTTTGCTTTTTCCGTGTACCGCAAGCCTATGCACAGCGGCATGTACATTCATTACTTTTCTTATCATGCTTCCTCTGTCAAGAAAAGTGTTCTTATCTCCCTCTTTCTCCGTGCTCTACGCATTTGTGAGCCTCAGCTCCTTGGATCAGAAGTTTCCACTCTTCATAATTCATTTTCCCGTCTTGGCTACCCTTCCCATTTCATAGACTCTGCTTTCTCACGTTCTAAACGGACTTTCTTCTCCCTCAAACTCTCTACTTCTGGGAACTCTCCTGTCCTCTGACTTTCCTATATTTCCAATCATTCTAATCTCAACAACTCTCACCGTTCCTTAGACATCAAACTTACTTTTCACCAGACTAACACTTCGCACAAATCTAGTTTATACCTCTCCTGCCATTGTAGATGCTTCTGGTGTCTACTCTATTTCTTGTTCCTCCTGTCCTCTTCAGTACTTTGGAGAAACTGGGCGATCTCTTTCTGACAGACTTAGGGAGCATAAAAGTAGAGTTAGGTTTACCGATACCAACAATGCTCTTTTCTGTCATATCAGAAATCACAGTCGTCCTGTTGACTGGACTTCTGCTAAAACTGTCTACCCTACGTCTAACGTTCACAGTCGCCGTCTGGTTGAACCCTCCCTTATACACAACTTTCCTTGTCTCTGTAAATGCCTTCCTCTCTCATTACACTGTAAAATGCTCCAAACTTCAGAACACCCGTCACTTAACCTGATTCTTTTTTCCCTTCTCCCTCTTCCCTTTCCTCTTTCTCCTTTGGGTTTTTTTTCTTCTGTCTTGGGTGTTTGGTCCATTATTATTTGTTTCCCTTCTGTGTTCTTGTTTCTACCCTTTGTGGGCCCCCTAGCTCCCTTGCCGTGCTCCTCTTTCTTAGTCTTTCACTGACTCCACTACTACTACTAATACCTCTCTCCCTCCTTTCCTACTACCTCTCTTGTTTCCATCAATGTCTGCTGGCTTATATATAATCCCTCCTTCTCTGCTTTTCTGATAGTGTGACTTTGTAAATGGTCCAAGTCGGACCGAAACGTAGTGGTAAGATCCTCTCTCCTATGTGCGGGTTATTTGTGTATTGTTCCAGTCACGGTATTGTGTCTTTTGTTATTTACCAGCTATTACCTTGTAAATAAAGTTAGGAATCTTTACTCTAACCTTATTAAACCTTGTGTAAAGATAGAGGGATTCAAAAGATTAAGTATTCTCTAATAAACCTCGCACCTGCGGGGGCTTCGTTTCCTTCTGATTATACAATGTTGAATAATTAATATTCATGTATAAGGGATTTGGCAGCCATATATCTGTTTTCGTTTTTTTAAATGAAACAAGTCACAGTCATTGCTATTATATCGATGTTTCATGCACATGCATTTAGTTCATTTTTTTCATATTCTTTGATCTCTGATTATTGATATAAGTGACGTTAAGAATGCTTCTGCTCTTCACACTCTTCTCTGTCTCTCTCTCATATTGTTCATATCCGCCATCTTTCTTACAAGCTATGTTCGTTTTTTATCCTTTTTCTGAACTATATTGGCAACACCATCGTTTTCAACATCCACATCTCAGTCTTGTATCAGTTTGGTGTCCTGTGCAACAAGGCAGCAACATCCATAACGACAGAGCTGACTAGCGCTAACACCCCCAGAGCCAGAAAGATACACCCACTATTTTGCCATTGAATTTTCTAGCAGTGGTCAGTGAACGAATTTGCAAAGTTTTATAGAAATGGTCTAACTCTCAATTTCCACTACTTGTCCTACTCATTTACTGATCACACATGCCTCTTATCAGCAAACTGCTACATATAATCGTGATCACTACTCCCAATGAGAAAACTAATTCGTTAGGAATCCGCTACTCTCATTCGAGTTTCCCCCTGCATCTCACAGCTTCAGTTCCCCTATCTCTGAAACACATAATGTGATTGTTCCCATTAGCTGACATCATAGTATCTAAGCTTCTAATTACATCTCCCATACCTGGCCCAGAGAAACACATCCTCTGTCTCGTCTTCCTCTCCATATTACACAATACTCTCTCCACATATCTAATTTCCCAGTCGCTAACAATGGTTATATCCTTCCCTTTACTTAACTAAGACTCTAATGCGGTATGCCTCATGTGGGTTTAAAATATGTTTTCAATAATTATATTACAACAACGACAATAGGAGTAATAATATAAATATTAATATAAATAAGAATAATAATAATAATAATTATTATTATTATTTTTATTTATTACAATTATTATTTTTTTAATATAATATAGGAATATTAATTGCAGCAGCTAATTTATTTATAATATTATTGTTATTACGATTATTAACATTAACTAATTGCAATTATATTAATGCTAATGATAATAATAAAAATTGTAATAATACTAATACTACTACTACTACTACTACAACTACTAAGAATAATAATAATAATAAATTTAATAATAATAATAATAATAATAATAATAATAATAATAATAATAATAATAATAATAATAATAATAATAATAATAATAATAATAATAATAATAATAATAATAATAATAATAATAATAACAATAATAATAATAATAATAATAATAATAATAATAATAATACTACTACTAATAATAATAATAATAATAATAATAATAATAATAATAATAATAATAATAATAATAATAATAATAATAATAATAATAATAATAATAATAATAATAATAATAATAATAATAATAATAATAATAATAATAATAATAATAATAAATAATAATAATAATAATAATAATAATAATAATAATAATAATAATAATAATAATAATAATAATAATAATAATAATAAATAATAATAATAATAATACTATTATTATTATGACATGACATATCGCTCTGGCTGAACTACAAGTCGTGTACGTAGACTATATTCATCTCCCTTCAAAGAGGACGCTTTAGTAATGACGGTGAAAAAATATCCGCGATGCCAGGACTTTGAGCAACACTTCCTCAGGGGAGATTCTTTGATGCTAGTGAACGCCTTTTGTTCTTTGGAAATGGAGCTGTCTTTTCATTCTTTGAATCGATCTTCATTGTGTCCCATTCCCCATCTGCGGTATGACCCCTCATGAAGGATCATACCGCAGCTGGGAATGTTTACCCATCTGCGGTATGTGAATGTGTGCATAAGACAAAAAATGTGATATTATGGCATTCATTAAGGATATGTTTGTCCGGCCAGTGGAGAAGCATGTGTTGCATGTGGGGTACAGGCTACATAATGTCCAAGTCTGGGTTCGGGCAGGATATACCTGGCGAAAATCTCTGAAATCTTAAAACTACCAAACTCTTGACTGATGATATTGATAGTGGCAGTGTGAACACGTTCTAAACAGTGCATTTGTTGCTGGCAGTTTTATGATTTCCCTGGTTCTCTCTAGGGTCTACCAGCACACAAACAAAATTATTTTATTTAGGAGAACTGGATACATCAGCATTGTGTTGCTACCCTTTTTCACATAATAGTTTCATAGTGGGTGAAAAGATGACTATGTACGCTGTCATATTCCATTTCATAGGATGGGTTACATAAATTGCATTGAACGTTGCGATATCTATACAATGTTTAAAGTTTAAGGAAATGGATAGACAAATAGGACTGTAGTTTCATTAGTAAATGGCAGAGGGCTGGAAGGATTCTAACCTTAATTTAGTACTGAGCGGCAACCCAGATAACAGCCGGCCTCGGGCAAAAAGTGGGCCAGAAGGGACCACGTGGCAGAACAAAGTTACTAGTTGTGGGTCACTTTAATCACAAGGAATTTGACTGGGAAAACCTGGTGCCACATTGGGGACCAGAAGCGTGGAGGGATAAGATGATGAAGGTGGTACTAGAAAACCTCATGCATCAACACGTTAGGGACACTACCAGAGAGAGAGGAGAGGACGAACCAGCAAGACTGGGCCTAGTATTCACCTTGAGTAGTTCAAGCATTGAGGACATCACATATGATGTCAAGAGGGTTAGGGGAGACATGATAACGACATATAAAATACTGCTAGGAATAGATAAGGTGGACAGAGACAAGATGTTCCAGAGAGGGGACACAGAAACAAGGGGTCACAATTAGAAGTTGAAGACTCCTATGAGTCAAAGGGATGTTAGGAAGTATTTCTTCAGTCATAGAGTTGTCTGGAAGTGGAATAGCCTAGAAAGAGACGTAGTGGAGGCAGGAACCATACATAGTAGCAATCAGTGAATAGGTGGGGCCAGGAGCTATGACTCAATCCCTGCAATCACAAATAGGTGAGTACACACACACATACCTTAAATCACAGGTCAAGTGTTCATCGACAAGTGCCTTTAACAAATGGTATGTGACACACGTAACTAGAAGAACCACATACTTCACGTGGTCCTGTACCTGTGTACACCCCGGCTCCTTTATTTCTCAGTATTGTACAGTTAAAGCCCTGGTTGACGAAACGTCTACATAATCACTCTTCAAATAAAATTTTAGTGCCTTACTTGCAAACATGGCAGTGTAGAAACATTTACTTTATAATGAAAACAACGGGAGTATCACTCCCAATCCTTCTGTCAAAGCAGACAGACTTCTCACTCCCAAGGCTCTGACACTTCTTCTTGAAAATAATAGTAATTATAATAGTAATGTTCGCTTTTTTATTTTATCCCACTTAGATGAACAGGAAGATTTTCATTGGATTAATAACCTGAAGGATTAGACATCCGGAATATCCCTGTGACTTATTTCCACTGGGGTCTTTATAAGTCATTTCCATCGGAAACAAAACTTGAAAATCGACTAGCTGTCAGGAGTCAGGTGTTAGGAGACTTATCTATAAATTTGCGACTTTTGGGAATCTACTCAGTGACCGCTTGATTGCGAGCCATGTGTGTTAGCTACTTGCATCAATTAACAGGAAATTGACAATATTGAATATTACCTTTCTGGCTCCTCTAAGTGTGCTCATTGTCATTGACACAAGGATTGGACCCCTTGTCATTTTCCTCCGATTCCCATTCAGTGAGAGTCGGCTCCCATACAGAGGTAAAAGGAACAACTATCAGCCCAGTTCTAAGGTGAACAAATATTAATTAATGGCATAATTAAAGTGGTTTGAAGTATTTAAATACGCTAATACATTTTCACTTACTTTTTTATGTTTATGAGACTACAGAAATTGATCAGGTTATTATAATATCCTTTAAAAGATGTTATTGTTTCGATTATGATGATTTTAAGGCAGTACTATGCTGGTCGTGCCACTCATCGCCATGGAAATAAAACCATAAAACTATACCACGGGCGGGGTTAGAACCCGCGATCATAGAGTCATAAAACTCCAAACCGACGCGTTAGCCACTGGGTTAGCTAGCTACAATAAGATTCATCCAACTAGGTATATTTGTTGTCAAAGTGGTGCCTATGCTAACATTCCTATGATGTATAATATACTTAGTTGGATGAATGTTGTTGTAGCCAGCTGGCTCAGTGACTAGCGCGTCGGTCTGCAGTTTTATGACTCTCTGATCGCTGGTTCTAACCCCGCCCGTGGTATGGTTTGTTTACAATCGTGTCATTACGATTTCGTGAGTCAAATTGAACCATCTTACGGTAAATAATGTTACTCTCGGTCAGCCACTGGAAACTATCCAACAGGTTCACAGATGACGGAAGTAATATTGAGGTTGCGTGTGAACCTGCGAGTACTTGTCAGTTCTTCCATCATCGTTATTAACTGAAAGACATCCAGAGAGTGAAGTACGGCTCTGTCAGCCAGATGGAGAGAACATTAAGCCTTGCTCAGTCTAGTAAAGACATGCCATCCAGCAGTTTTTCACTAGGTAGAATAAGAGGTGGTTCCCAGAGAACAATAACGCTACCTGTCTAAGTGAAGGAGGAAGTAGGTTTCTGCTGTTTATCTCTGGAACCGGTTCCTAACAACGTTCTACCAATTATTTTCACAAAATCAAAGACGATTTTACAGTGTGACTCGGATATACTTATCCAACTTGAGCTCCAACATTTTTTAAACACCAAAGTGGAAACGTTAGTCCCCCTGTCCGATGGCGAGGAAGATTCCCAGTGTAATTAAAATTAGTATTTGAATAAATTATATTTCCATTTCCGCGCTGAAACATCTGGGAATCAGCGCTTCAACAACACCGGCGCGACTGCCATTAAGTATTGTCCAGTTCGCAAAGCAAACTGTAAAATCTATTGATTAACTTGCCATAAAGGTAATAAAATTTAACCCTCATACTTTTTACAGCTGGAAAAAAAAACAATATTTGAGAAAGAAACCTTATCATTCCTTCAAAATATTACTCAGTGAGGCTCAAGAAATCGTAATGACACGATCAAAGGTACTTGAGCTAGAGTCTTTCACAGTCATGCTGGTGTGGGATTCGTCTGTAAAAACCTGCAGAAATATACCTAGTTGGATGACTCTTATTAGAGCTGGCAGAGTGGTTAGGGCACTGGCCTGTGCGTTTAAGGTCTCACCTGCCATGGGTTCAGTCCCCATCTGTTCCATGATTTGATGACTCAGCTACTCAGGAATGTCAGGAAAAAACATGCATTCTCGCACTCCTCTCTTACCCTCCCGAGACGAGAAAAGTCAGTCCGACCCTTACTAACTTCTACATCCCATGAGACACCAGACCCCTCGCAGTTACGTACTTCATGAACAACCACCAATAAAGATTAAGTCTGTCCCCACCTCTTCATTTCTTCCCCCCTCATATCCCACTGTCTTAGATTTTTCTGAACCACGAGACAAGTGTGGTCAGATCAACATATTTATAAATGCCAAGTCCAGAAATGGACCTTAAAAAAGCTTAGCTTAAACGAGGAAAATCCACAGAATAATCATCCGAAGCTAAACACACAAATAAATCACACATATTTGACCTCGATAGTAAACAAGAAGTTGTATTTCGGTGGCTGTGCGATCCAAAAACAGTTTTCCCCGTATTGCAACATCCCAGCTCCTCTACTTCAATGCCCGCGACGATAATAATGTAAAGTACGGCATACGTTTGTAATGCCGATAAATATTAGCACTGAAGTTTTGAATCGAATTAGAAGAGGGATTCACAAATCATAATATGGAAACAAATACTTCATTTTCTTCAGAGGAAATGGCAAAATTGGACATACAAAGACCAAATCTAATTTAATCTTTGCATTAAGAAACACCAAGTTTGAAGCTAAACTGAAGAGGCATTATTTTAATATCTCAGAGCGACAAATATCCAGCAAATTAAGCTTGAAGCCGTTAAAAAGTTGCATTATGAAGTCTTCAGCATTGTCAGGTTGAAGGTAATCAGACGCGACACTAAAAACTATCGAAACAAAATTGTATTTTATAATTTCTTTAAAAAAAAAAAATATATGGGCAACAGAGATCAAAAAGAATCCAGATTTTTTCTAAGATTGACCAGCTTTTAAGAAAGTAAGTGAATGAATATCTAAAGTGTAATGAACACTTGTCATTGCTCAGCAGTATTATAATTATTATAATCATGGGGGAGCGCTAAACCCGTAGGATTATACAGAGCATGTGGGGGGAATGGAAGGTATCAGGCTCAATTCAGGAAACTGGAGCACAGATCCCATTCCCTATATCAAGAGCCCCTCACCAGCGTCAAGGAACCTCCCTTGATGGGTGCTCACTAATAACTCACATGAGGACAGAAACTTATGGGATCCTCCTCAGTAAGAGTACTTAAGTAAGCAAAGTTTTATTTAAGCCTTGTATATATAACATTCCATTTTTGTTTACAAAGTCTTGAGAGGGGATGGGTCTCCAAACTGTGGCCCACGGGCCACATGCAGCCCACCGAAAGATTTTATACGGCCCGCGGTAACTTCAAATATTTATAAATAGTAAAAGTATTAAACCCTCATTTTCTGTCGCTTCAGTCAAAATAATTTTGTTATTGCTTATAACAATTTATTTGTCCAAATTGTTCAAATTTTAGTTTTATTATTTTCATTTTTCAGACACTCATCAGTTATGGAAGGAAAAAGAAAATGAACAGTGCAGAGTGAGTGGCGCTGTTTACTGAAGAATGGTTCGTCAAGTACATCTTTGACCAAGTAGGTGATAAAGCCTTGTGTATCGTATGCTACGAAAACGTTGCAGTTTTGAAGGAGTACAATGTACGTCGGCACTATGAGACCAAACATAAACCAAGTTGTCCCAATTCACAGAAAACACCTTGATTAATAAAACTGGAACATTAAAGCACTCAATGCAACGCAGGCTTCTTTCCTAACATTGTTTTTTTAACGAAGAAGATAACTGAAAATGAAGCTTAAACCACAGCCAGTTACAAGGTAGCTTATGAGTTAGCTAAAATAAGAAAGCCATTCAACAATAGAGATCTTATCAAAGAGTGTATGATGGACGCAGTGGAAGATTTATGCCCGAAAAAAGGAAATCTGTTCCAAATCCTCAGTCTTGAACTAAATACTGTTGCTCGTAGAATTGAGGATATAGGACGCAATATATTTCATCAAATTCCAGACAAAGCACGAAATCTTCAGTTATATTATCTCGTACTTGATGAATTTAATGATATGAGTGACACATCACAACTCCAAGTATTCATCCGTGGCGTCGACAATGAATTTACTGTTACACAAGAATTAACATCAATGCAGAGCATTTACAGTACAGGAACCGGAGAAGACATATTCATAGAATTGCATAAAACTGTAATAGAATACAATCTGGAGTGGAATTATCTGCAATGTATGACAACTGATGGAGGCAAGAACATGTCTGGACAAATCAAAAAACCTGGTGAGAATGGTGTACTCTCAAAACCCATATTTTCTCATTGTGTTATCCATCAGCAAGCATTGTGCAGAAAATACGTGGATATGTCTTGCCTTCTGAAACCTGTCGTTTCAATAGTGAATTTCATTAGAACTCACGGGCTAAATCATCACCAGTTTCGTGATTTTCTGAAAGAAACTGATTCTAAGTTCGTTGACTTACCTTATTATACAGCAGTTCGAAGGCTTAGTTTTGGAAAAGTTCTATCACGTTCTTTCAGCTCAGAAAAGAAATTGATTCATTTC
Source organism: Cherax destructor (assembly GCA_009830355.1). NCBI lineage: Eukaryota > Metazoa > Arthropoda > Malacostraca > Decapoda > Parastacidae > Cherax > Cherax destructor. The sequence continues at coordinate 41,715 of WNWK01010247.1, read as the reverse complement.
TCACAGAGAAGAATCGACTCGAACCACTTTTATAAAACGCTGACTGGCCTTGGAAATTTGCATTTTTTTGGCATACGTGACAAGCAATATGAATCAATTGAATGTGAAGTTGCGTGGTAATACAGAATCCATTTGACTGCACTGTTGAAACACTTCCAAGTTAGTTTTAAATGGAAATTATTTATTTAAAATCAGATGACATGATGGAAGAAAAATGCTAAATAAGCCTGAACAGTTTCAGACTTGAAGCGATTTGCTTGTGGATTCGTATCAGTTTTTGATACAATGTATCTTTGTGAACAAACATTTTCAAAAATGAAGTATGTTAAGTCCAAATATCGTTCAAATTTATCTGGTAAGCGTTTGAAGTCCATTCTAATAACTGGCTCCTCAAGCTTGACACTTCAGTTTAGCAATATTTTGAAATTAAAAAAAATCATTATTCTTGTGCAAATTAATCTTATGCTAGGTGTTCTCATCTGCAGTTCAGTAATTGATTATACTGTCAGAGCAAACCAAACCACGGGCGGGAATTGAACTCGTGGCGAGTGAGTCGTAAAACTCCGCCTGTGGTATAGTCTGTTTCCAATCGTGTCATTACGATTTCGTGTCAGAGCATTGGCTTATATTTGACATTTTTACTCATTATATATCGTTTCTCACTGTACACAGTATTGTTTCTTCGTAATTATCACATTTTCCTTTTGTTCTGAATCATATAATGCTGATAACAAAATGGATCCAAATAAATCTTACTCATTCAATTAAATTTTATTCATTCATTTATATTTATTTATAAGACTGAGTTATTTCTTTGGGCAGCGAAAATGTGTAAAATATATGATGTGGCCCTTGTAGTGAGAAGTTTGGTCTTCAGAGTACACTGATGATATAGGCACATACAGGTACATTATGTAGATTTAACCTAGGATAACCAAATAAAGTGACTTATTTAACCCAGGATAACCAGATAAAGTTAAACACTGTGGCTTATTTCAAATCACAAGATATATTCTCCAGTTATTTCACAGAAAACACCTTGATTCCTTTTAGAAAAATTAGTCAGCGCTAAAAGTTTGAAGTTGACCAGAAGATGCATTTTCTAGTTATTATACAGAATCCATCACGATTTCCTTCTACACAGCCTGTACACATAAAAAGTTTCATCCATTTAATATAATGCATCAGCCATTAAAGATTGATGTCATTCACTGCTGTTATATTTAAGTACAATACAGAAAATATAATACAGTTATGATTTACAAAAATATTGCTATTTCTGACTCCTACAATCTCCATTATTAATCTCAACATTCCTCTATGGATAATACACGAGTGTTGAAATTATTCAGCTGATCAGAAGAGGCTTTCTGAAGTTATATCATGGAAACCATTTTCATGAAAAGTCTGTTTACATGTTAGCAGACGACACCTGCACGTGTATGTTGCTCCACAAACCTTCACCTGCCGTGTATGTTGCTCCACAAACCTTCACCTAGTAATAGTTGACCAAGGTTGAAAATTTAGAAACCGATTGAATAAGTCGTTCTGAATTTATACATGAAAGCCTCGGAGCAAGTAATTGTACAGAGGGAACACCGTATTTTACAGTGTTCATGCTCTGTACCGGTAAAACGTAAGTGTTGACTAAACTAGAGAAATTTTAAAACGCTATAAAAAAGGAGTTTTCATTATTTTTCAATTTTCTCATCAGTAATTCTATTTTTTTCAAAGTTCTCTACAAACCTTGAAGAAAAACTTGATTTTTAAGAAAATCCAATTAGATCTTTTTTTATAATATTGGCACATCGGTAAGTACAATGAACAAATTCAATACAAAATTCCAATTAAGAATCACCAACACTAAAGTGTCAGCCAGAAGAGGCAACCTCTAGTTGTGATGTCAATGATTTTGAAAATTGACAAGTTGAAGACTGAGACACTTGTGAAACATTTCGGAATCTCTTTTGAGGAAACTCTTCACCAGTCAGTGAGTTGTTCAGAGCAATACAGAGAAGAACAGTGCACGATGAGGAGTTTGAGGTAATCAGTTCCTCTGCCTGGAGTCAATGTGATCAGTCCATCAGTCTCGAGAAATATATGTACAGCACATGCACGGATAAGTGGCTTATATACTCTTCCATTGTTCTTCTCTGTATTGGACTGAAGAAGCCACTGGCTGTGAAACGTTTCCTCAATAAAGATTCCCAAATATTGCACAAGTGTCTCACTCTAGTTATTACATGGAAACCAATTTAATTAATAAAATTGGCAATTTAAAACTTAATAATTTGAAATTGAGAGCATAGCTTTCTTCTCATAATTCCCATCAACAGATGAAGAATCCACAAGTTATCACATGGACTCTAATATCTGTTTCTTAAAAAAAAAAAAATGGCAAGCTAAGTTTGGATCTGCTAGGACATTGCATTAGTTATCAGTGTTAATGAGTGAGGCAGATAGGAGAAGCATTAAGAATTTTTTTTGGGGGGGAAAATCAGTATTTAAATTTTCTTAGTTTCTTTTATGAGAATCTGGGACATGGCAGGCCAAAATCAGTCCAAACTTTTCGCAAATACTGACCAGCAGATTTAAATATGTAGGTATGTAATTAAAAGTTTATTAAATATTTTGTTGTACAGATAATATATTTTTTTTTTTCACAATGGGCTTGAGTGCACATTGTTATTATGTGTTCATAAAGATACTTAAACTTAACTTAGGTATTTCTAATAAAAAAAGACATTTTCTAATTGTTTCACATAAACTTACTTTATTAATAAAATTAGCACATTATTACTTACACTACTGAAAATCAGGGTGAAAGTTCCTTTGAAAGTTTAAAGCCGAACTGAAGAGGCATTCTCCAGTTACTGGACGAAATAAAAAAAATAGCGCCTACACAGCTTATTCAAAGAAAATGTTCATCTATTTCATTACATGAATCAAACATTGAAGATTTATTTTAATTATGGGGGCAGGAATTATACCATCAGGGAACATTAACATTTGTGGGATGGGAGGCATTAAAATTCAATTCAAAGAAGGGGAAAATAAATGTAGTTCACTGGATCACGAGCCTTTTACTAGTATCAAGGCAAAATAATTTAATACAAAATACTAAACCATTTCGATATAATAAGTGACAAAATAATACCTTCTCACTCCATTAACAGCCATTTCAGTAGGATACACAATTGCTTAAATTTGAACACTTGTGTACAAAAGAGGTTTTCTAAAAGTATCTCATTAAAATCAATTACTAGTAAAAAATCTACCTAAAATTGATGAGAGGGCACCCGCACTTGTTAATTATTCCAAGAACCTTAGGGACAATTGTCCATGGTTGAAATTTTGAAGCCGATTGGATAAGGCGTTCTGAATATACACGAAAGACTTATAAGTAGTCAGTTTTAAATAACAACACTATACCTAACATTGTGGCAGCTTAGGCATTATATGTTACATTATTTAAGGGTTCACTAAACTCGTGCAACCAATAAATGCTTTACAAACGTGAGTATTCTTTTCATTTATAATAGTTTACGGAACTATTATAAATGATGAGTTAGTGAAGGTTGATCAGGAGGTGAAGGAAGACAGAAGGATAAGACGCCTCCGTGTCACAGGAAGTTCATGGGCAAGCAATTGATGAAATGAGAAAAGTGAAGTCTGACCAGTTCCTTAGTGACAGGTGCAGACTCCGTAGTTAGGTATGAAGTCCTTACAAAAAAAATCTAAAGCAAGTTCACGTCTGAAGAATAAGTAGATATTTGCAAAAATCAACCCCGTTCCCGTCTCTCTCTCTCTCTCTCTCTCTCTCTCTCTCTCTCTCTCTCTCTCTCTCTCTCTCTCTCTCTCTCTCTCTCTCTCTCTCTCTCTCTCTCTCTCTCTCTCTCCACGGGAGACCAAGCCATGAACTGAGGACTTTCAGAAAAGGAAAAACTGAAATACATAAAATTGAAGGCCATTGAAGGCATCACTTAACACAGTGAGGAAGTCTACTTCCAGACTTCAAAACACAAGAAAATTCCAACCCCAGAAAGAGTGCAGAGGCTCAGGGAAGAAAGGCTGCAAACCTCTCTAAAAGAGAAGGCCGTAGAGGTGAGCATAGTTTCGAGCATTTCGCCAGAGGCACACATCATACGAATAACCTCTGTAGCAAACTCAAGGATTTAGGAACTTCAACAAGGAAGCATTTACAATTATATGCATGACATATGCCAGGTCTAGCTTCGAGTATGAAGCACCAGCACTGAAGCCGCGTCTGGTAAAGCATATAAAGAAGGAAAAAAGCCTGACGACACTAGAGGACAGAAGGACCAGATGAGACGTGATTGTAACGTACAAAAATACTCAAAGGAATTGATATGGTGGACAAGTCTTGTTTGAGAGCTGGGTCAGAGGTACATGAGGTCACAGCTGGAAGTTCAAGGTGCAGATGAGAAATATTGATGTTAGGAAATTTTTCTTCGGCCTTAGAGTGGTGAAAAAGAGGAATGTCTCAGACTGCAAAGCGGTAGAGGCAGATTTCATACATAACTAAGAATACACAACCAGGAGTTAACACAGTAGCGGCCAGCAGAGAGGCCAGACCAGGGGTTGAGACACGACCCCGGCAAGCATATTTAGGTGATTATACACATACATAAAAATAGAAAACCAAGTGTCTTCCGACAAATGCTTTGGCAACTAATAGCTAGCGAACATGCACACACGCGCACCACACATACACACTTATTCTCTCTCTCTCACACACACACACAGGACCATTCATCTTCCTATCTCTCTGTCTCTCCATCCACATCTCCGCCTCGCGCGCGCTTGCGCACTTATAATCCTCTCGGCTTCGACCGACGCGTGAAAGCATCCTCGTGTTATAGGGAAAGCTTTCCATTAGTTTCCCCTTTCTGCGTTGAATTTCACCAGCCACTCTGCTTCTCTGCTTGCAAAGATCTGTTTTCATGTTTAATGGTAAAATTGTCGGTATTGCAATATATTATGAGGGTCATTCACCAATCCAATTCTTCCAGATCAATCACTATTATTTGTGGTATTAAATAGTTGCCCACTATTCCAATGGTGATATTGCCAAGGAAAACAGTGTTTTTTTTTATCGTGTCCTTGTACGAGCGTACCCGTGAGTGCGCTGGGGTTGCTTGCTTCCGTCACTATGTCACCTGTGAACCCCCGCTCTAGAATGTTTTAATCAATAAAAGAGGGCTGAAAGTAAACATTCAGTGTATATAATCTGGGAGACATACACCTCTCAGTGTGCATATCCTGTGCGCTATTTCCACCAGTCTTACTTTGAAGTGCACTCTCTATCATGTTTTTTTAAATGTTATTTTCACAACAATCAAAACTACAGCCGCAGGTTTGTGCTAACCAATGTTTTTTGCAGGTAAACTACGTAATTTGTACCGCATAAATAAATCGAAATTGCATTGCATTGTATTGTATTGCATTGTATTATATTCAAGTAAATAACAACTATTATTGCTTCCAGTATTATTAGTATTCGATCCTCGAAAATGTAGTTTAATGTTTCTTACACAAATAACCTGTCTTTAATACCTTTGTATGTTCCATTTTTCTTCGCACAACCTTTTATCTGGCATGGACCTGTTTTTATTACATTTGTATTATCATTACGTCAAATGGTTGGTTAACTGGGTTTAAAGCCTATCGACTCGACTACATGAATTCTTTAATCACTAAAATATGGATGGATGTACACTCTCAGTGTATGTACACTGAGAGACAAATATCTCTCAGTGTACTGAAAGACAAACATCTCTCAGTGTACTGAGAGATAAACATCTCTCAGTGTAATGTAATGATTTAGAAAATCAACAAGTTGAAGAATGAGACACTTCTGCAACATTTGGGAATTTGTATTGGACTAAAGAAGCCAATGACTGGCGAAATGTTGCCTCACTTAAGATTCTCAAATGTTGTGCAAGTATCTCATTCTTCATCGCTCGGTGTATATACCCTGAGACATACATGGATCGATGTATATACCCTGAGACATGGCTTAGAAAAACACGTAAGCAAACACTAGGATATATTATTTAAAAAACGTTTCGGTCCTGGGACCTTGATCACTTCTAACATAGAGGTTGAAAGACATTATATATAGTCAGAGAGTGAGGTGTGAGTGACGCTGGTGACCTGAAGAATGACATATTGGGATGAGGACGGGTAGACGATGACAACATGTGACTCCTGTGTTGCTGGGTAGGTTGTGCTATGTCTGATTATGTATCATGTATGCTAATGTTTTGGAAATTTTGTGGTTTGCAGTGTTACGTTCTATTTCTTCGACGTCCTCCTGTGCAGATCTCCCGACAGTGACAAACGTCTCTTCAAAGTGTATAGAAAACCTACCAACAAGGACGATCTTATACACTTCTCTTCACACCAAACACCCACACTAAAAGAGGAGTCCTCATTGGCTTCTTTTTGAGAGCTCATCGCATATCCGGCCCTTGTTTTCTTGAAGAAAAATGCATTTATGTAACACAAGCCTTTACAAGTCTTCAGTGTCCATCTTTCTTCATCCGAGATTGCAGACTTAAGGCAAAAGCTATCCTTAACAAACCGCCCATGGAACAGCCCTCTAAGCAGTTCATAGTGTTCCCAAGTGGTGATGTTGCCACAAATACTCGCCGGGCACTTGCTAAGAGTAACATCAACGTTTACACCATAAACACATCATCTATCAAAGACATCACTACGAAACGCAGCAACACACCTCTAACTTCCACAGCAGACGTTTACACCATCCCCTGTGTATTCTGTCCCAAGAAATATGTAGGCGAAACAGGCAGAGATCTTGAGGTCCGCCTGAACGAGCATCGAAGTGCCTGTAACAGAAACGATTTAAGGTACGCCTGTGTCCTCCACAGAGACTCCACGGGGCATTTGATAAACTGGGATGAGGCACAACTCGTTCTCACCGAACCAGACCTTAGACGCTGACGATGTGTAGAAGATATGCTAATCGCCGTCACCGACACAATAGTATGTAACACTGATACATGATACTCAACCAGACAAAGCACCACCAGCCAAGCAACACAGGAGTCACATGATGTCATCGTCTACCCGTCTTCATCCCAATATGGCATTCTTCAGGTCACCATGTGTCACTCACCCCTCACTCTTCGCCTACATATTCTGTCTTTCAACCTCTGTATGTTAGAAGTGATCGAGGTACCAGGACCGAAACGTTTTCTAATGATTATGTCATAGTGTTTGCTTACGTGTTTTCTAAACCAACTTCTTTCAACAACAAATCGGCCGTTTCCCACCAAGGCGGGGTGGCCCAAAGAGAAAAACAAAAGTTTATCTTTTTAACTTTAGTAACGTATACAGGAGAAGGGGTTACTAGCCCCTTGCTCCCGGCATTTTAGTTGACTCTTACGACACGCATGGCTTACAGAGGAAGAATTCTGTTCCACTTCCCAATGGAGATAAGAGGAAATAAGAACAAGAACTAGTAAGAAAATAGAAGAAAACCCAGAGGGGTGTGTGTATATACATATGCTTGTACATGAATGTGTAGTGTGACCTAAGTGTAAGTAGAAGTAACAAGACATACCTGAAATCTTGCAACTTGTCTGTATTTATTACCAAGGTTTATACCACCATTAGACATATATGGCTCGGTGTATATACCCCGATATATAAATGGTTCAGTGTATATACCCCGAGACATACATGGTTATGTGTATATACACCGAGACATACATGGTTCGGAATATATACCCCGAAACATACATGGCACGGTGTATATGCCCGAAACATACATGGCTCGGTGTATATACCCCTAAACATACATGACTCTCTGTATATACCCCGATACATACATGGCTCGGTGAATATACCCCGACACATACATGGCTCGGTGTGTATACCCGAAACATACATGGCTCGGTGTATATACCCCGAGACATACATGACTCTCTGTATATACCCCGAGACATACATGACTCGGTGTATATACCCCTAGACATACATGGTTCAGTGTATATACCCCAAGACATACATGACTCGGTGTATATACCCCGAGACATACATGGCTCGGTGTATATACCCGAAACATACATAGCTCGGTGTATATACCCTGAGATATACATGGATCGGTGTATATAGCCCGAGACATACATGGCTCGGTGTACATACCACAAGACACACATGGTTCGGTGTATATACCCCGAGACATACATGGCTCGGTGTATATACCCCGAGACATACAAGGCTCTGTGTATATACCCCGAGACATACGTGGTTCGGTGTATATACCCCAAGACATACATGGCTCTGTATATATACCCCGAGACATTCATGGTTCAGTGTATATACCCCGAGACATACATGGTTCTGTGTATATACCCCGAAACATACATGGTTCGGTGTATATACCCCGAGACATACATGGTTTGGTGTATATACCCCGAGACATACATGGATCGGTGTATTTACCCCAAGCCATATGGTTCGGTGTATATACCACAAGACATATATGGTTCGGTGTATATACACCGAAACATACATGGTTCGGTGTATATACCACGAGACATACATGACTCGGTGTATATACCCGAAACATACATGGCTCGGTGTATATACCCCGAGACATACATGGATCTGTGTATATACCCTGAGACATACATGGCTCGGTGTATATACCCCGAGACATACATGGTTCGATGTATATACCCAGACACATACATAGCTCAATGCATATACCCCGAGACATACATGACTCGGTGTATATACCTCGAGACATATATGGCTTGGTATATATACCCGAAACATTCATGGCTCCGTGTATATACCCTGAGATATACATGGATCGGTGTATATACCCCGAGACATACATGGTTCGGTGTATATACCCGAGGCATACATGGTTCGGTGTATATACCCCGAGACATAAATGGTTCGGTGCATATACCCTGAGACATACATGGCTCTCTGTATATTCCCCGAGACATACATGGCTCGGTGTATATTCCCCGAGACATACATGGTTCTGTGTATGTACCCCGAGACATATATGGCTAGGTGTATATACCCAGAAACATACATTGTTCGGTGTATATACCCCGAGACATACATGGCTCAGTGTATATACCCCAACATACATACATGGTTCGGTGCATATACCCGGAGACACACATGGCTCGGTGCATATACCCCGAGACATGCATAGCTAGGTGTGTATACCTTGTGAGACATTCGTGGCTCGGTGTATATGCCCTAAGAGATATACATCGCTCGGTGTATATACCCTGAGAGAAATACATCACTCGTTGTATATGCTCTCAGACATACTTCTCGGTGTATATACACTGAGACATATATCTGTCAATGTATATATACCAGCACATCACACATACCTACAAATTCAGTGACGTGTTTTAAGTCATTTGGCACTTAACTGATCAAAATTTCCGTTTAGGATTTATCTGTTATTTTGACATTATTCTTTGCCTAAGTTTTCGTTATTCTTCTTCCAAGTTATTTATTTATTCCAAGAAATGCCTAATGCATTTTTTACATCACCTATAACACTTGTTTCATATAGGTGTTAATTCTAGTTCTCTCGTGTTTTCGTAAGTCACACTCAGATTATTAAAATAATCAAATAAAGCGCTAAACCGGCAAGAGTCATGCAGCTATGCGGGGCAGAAAATAGTGCCGGGTCTATAAACAGCTAGTTGGAGAGGGGATCAGAGATGAGGGAAGAAAAGGGGTGGAAGGGACGTTAGGGGATATGTGTCAAAGTTCGTATAGTAAAGCAGTTGCTGACAAAAAGGTCAAAAAGTGATCGTAAGACAAAGGCAGGACCGTCTGCAACAAGGGAAGATAAGGTAAGAGTGGAAGGGTAGCGGCGTCGGTTGAGGTAAATCCTGCAATCTCACTGGTAAACAGGATAATCCACAAGTGAAGAACCGAAATAGGGTGTCGTTCCATGAGATACCCATGGGTAAGGCGAGTATGGCTGATGCGGAGAAGGGAGAGCACAGTCTCGCGAGAACGGCATCGATGTTAAGAAAACTGCCACAACCCAAATGCGGTTTAATAGAAGGTAATTTGTTTTGGTGAATGTCCAACCACCGTTGCCAACGGTCGCGAAGACGGGTAGAGATAACGGTAAAATAGTCCCTGTGCTGCTATGCTGCACAGTTCTGGTCACCGTATTACAGAATGGATATAAATGCACAGGAAAACGTACAGAGGAGGATAACAAAGTTGATCCCATGTATCAGAAATCTTCCCTATGAGGATAGACTGAGGGCCTTGAATCTGCACTCTCTAGAAAGGCGTAGAATTTGGGTGGATATGATTGAGGTGTATAAATGGAAAATAGGAATAAATAAAGGGGATGTAAATAGCGTGCTGAAAATATCCAGCCAAGACAAGACTCACAGCAATGGTTTAAAATTGGAAAATTTCAGATTCAGGAAGGATATAGGAAAGCACTGGTTTGGTAATAGAGTTGTGTAACAGTGGAACAAAATCCGCCATAGGGGCTGGGACGTAGTTTAAAAATAGGTTAGATAAATACATGAGTTGGTGTGGGTGGGTGTGAGTTGGACCTGACGAGCTTGTGCTACTAGGTCAGATGCCGTACTAATTCCTTAAGTGGAAGTGACCTGACTACCTGGAGTTTTCCTGGGGAAGGTTAAATCCAGGTGGTCGGCTAGATAAATATATGAGTGGGTGCGCGTGAGTGTGAGTTGGTCCTGACTAGCTTGTGCCACTAGGTCAGATGCCGTGCTCCTTCCTTAAGTGAATGTAACCTGACCTGGCTGGGTCGGGGCATTGGCTTAAGCTGGTTGGAAACTTGGACCTGCCTCGCATAGACCAGTAGGCCTGCTGCAGTGTTCCTTCTTTCTTATATTCTTATAGGAAACCGGAAGATCACGCACATCTAACCGCACAACAACGTCCACCTGTTCATTGCTCTGCACATCAATGTGTCCAGGGACCCAACAGAAAATGACGTCTTTGTTTTTGCTAGTTACATGGCGCAACCTTGTAATACGGAGAAGCGCTATGAGTATGGCATACAACTCGGCGGTAAAAATATTAGCTGCGTCTAACAAATGACCCCGGACAACATCGTCAGGGAACACCGCCGCCAACCCAACACCATCAGAAGTTTAGAACCATCTTTATAAACAGCGACGGCATGAGCATGTGACAGGAAGTGATCAAGAAAAGGAGAGCGAGAAGCAGCCATAGGTAGGAGAGCTTTGGCACAAGGCAGGAAGGGAGTACAGACACGAACCATCGGAACCTCCTAAGAGGAAAGGGAAAAGGCAGACGCTACATGAACATACATGGGAGGCAACTGGAGAGAAGACTGGAGTGAAGACGTAGAGAAAAAGGATGGATTAAGCAGGGACACTGATCAAATAACGGGATTCTACTGACGTCAGAGACCAACCTATACATAGAACGAACACGAAGGTTATGAGAGCTGTCAAAGTAATTAAGGCAATGAGCATCACGACGATCGGCTAAAGAAAATTCGCCTCAGCATAGAGGATTTCAACATGAGATGAACGAAAGGCACCAAGGAATAAACGAAGTCCTTGATGATGAAGGGGATCTAGCTTATAAAGAGTTGCAGCAGAAGCCGCAGAATAGACTTGGTCACCATAATCCAGCTTCGACAAGACTAAGGCGGAATGCAAACAGAGGAGAGTCCGGGGATCTTGCTCCCATGAACGATGCGCAAGAATTTTAAGGAGGTTCAGCTGACCATGGCAAGCTGAATTCAAAGAGAAAATGTGAGGTTTCCATGTCAACTGGTGATCGAATAGAAGGCCAAGAAACTTGACAGTATCACATTCCGGGATAAGTGAGCCGTGCAAAATATAATGGAATACCTGGGACAAGAGGACGTCTAGTGAAGGTAATGAAATGGGTTTCGCACTAGAAAATTTAAATCCATGGGAAGTGGACCAATGGGAAACACGGTCAATCGCTTCCTGAAGGAAGGCCGCTACCAGGCGACAGTCAGCGCATGCGTAAGCTATAGCGAAGTCATCCACATAGAGCAACGACTAAATATGCGATGGAAGAACGGAAATTATAGCCAAGAGAATAAGAACACAACCTTGTGGGACTCCCTCGGCTTGAACAAAGTCTGAGGAAAGCGAGGCGCCAACACGGAGACGAAAATGTCTTTCATATAAGAAAACAACAAAGAATGTCTAAGGATTGGATGTTATGCCTTCTCAAGATCAAAAAAAGGCTGATAGGACGGAGTGTTTATTAACAAATGCATTTTGCACATACATATCTAAGTGGAGCAAGGGGTCCAAAGTAGAGCGGCCCTTGCGAAAGGCATATTAGTGAGGAGAAAGACTATCGTGAGTCTCCAAATACCATATCAGACATCGATTCAATAACCGTTCCATCATCTTGCAGACTACACTGGTCAGACCAGTGGGACAACAGTGAGAGACATCAAGCGTCGAAGTGCCTGACTTGCGAAACGGTAGTACGATGGCAGATTTTCATTGTTGAGGAGAACCCCTCGCGTCCAAACAAGATTGAAAAAAACGCCAAAAAACTGTAAGGGCTGTAGGATGTAAATTCTGTAGCATACATATATGAATGTCATCAGGCGGAAAGCGTGGACTCTAGCTCTAAGAGAGTAAAAGGTTTCATTATACGGCTCCATCCCATTAGAGGAGAAATCCAAGGGCGATTGGTCCCTGGCAGACTTGGAAGTGAGAAACGAGGGACAGAGGTGAAGCCCTTGGCAGACACGGACAAGATAGTTCCCGATTTACATAGCAGCTTCAAGAGGTTCCCAAACACAAGCAACCCGCAAAACAGGAGCTGGGTCCGAAGTTTAATTGCCACACAATTTCAGTACCTTCTTCCAAACCGCACACATAGGGAAAGTCGAGGTAACGTGGAAACGTAGTCTTGCCAACAAGTGCATTTAGCGTCGTGTGTGACGCGGCGAGCGACTGCTCTCGCCCACTAAAATCTGCGGTCTGATTATATCGATAATGGTCCCATGCAGCACGTTTTAAGCGCACTGCACAGACACATGCAGAAGGCTACCAAGGCACGCATGTCTGAGAATGCCTGCCCAAGATTTGAGGAATAGAACGTGATGCTGCAGTCAAAACTAAGGTCGAAAACTGGTACACCAGCTCATCAAAAGTGGACGAAGAAGGGTCCTCACAAAAAGCGGTAAGATGAGAGTATAAGTCCCAATTCGCTCGTCCAAATTGGGTCTGCCTCAGCTTACATTAAACATTGATTTTAATTTACCCAGCGGAAAAGTTTGTTGACATCTGTGTGTAGCTTTTGTCTTCGTGAGCTGTGGTAGTCATACTGATGTTGGAATCGTCTGCACAAGAGGCATATATAGGCGTATCAAAAGAGGGGATGGACAGATAAGAAATCAATATTTTCAATTAAGAGAGAAATAAAAAAGGAATAAGAAAAGCAAAAGGGATTATGAGGCTAAGGTCCTAAAGGATTCGAAGCTAACCCAAAAGGGTTCTTTCAGGTATACAGAAGTAAGATTAGGGACAAGATAGGCCCACTTAAGAGTAACTCAGGACAAATCACGGACAGTGATAAGGATATGTGTGAAATTTTCAATACTTACTTCCTCTCAGTTTTTACTCAGGAAGATACTAGCGGAATTCCAGAAATAATAAATTATGTAGAACTGGAAGATAATAGACTATGCTCGATTGGGGTAACTAGTGACATGGTCCTCAGACAAATAGAAATTAAAACCTAACAAATCCCCAGGCCCTGATGAACTGTTTGCAAGAGTTTTAAAAAGGGAATGTAAGAGGAACTTAGCAAACCTTTGGCAAATCTTTTCAATATATCACTACAAACTGGCATAGTGCCAGACAAGTGGAAAAGGGCAAATGTAATACCTATTTACAAGGCAGGTGACAGGTCTAGCTTGAACTATAGACCAATAAGCCTTACCTCATAGTTGGTAAATTTATGGAATCAATAATTGCCAGAGGCAATTCGTAGCCATCTTGAAAAGCATAAATTGATTAATGAATCTCAACACGGTTTTACTAAGGGGCGTTCCTGTCTTACGAATTTACTAACTTTTTCACTAAGGTGTTTGAGGAGGTAGATCATGGTAATGAATATGATATTGTGTATATGGACTTCAGTAAGGCTTTCGATAAAGTTCCACATCAGAGGCTACTGAGGAAACTTAAGGACACGGAATAGCAGGAGAAATTTTTCCTGGGTAGAGGCATGGTTGACAAATAGGCGGCAGAGTTTGCATAAATGGAGAGAAATCAGAATGGGGGCGCGTCTCAAGCGGTGTTCCACAGGGTCAGTTTTGGGCCCCTTTGTTACAATTTACATAAACGACATAGATGAGGGAATAAATAGTAACATAAGTAAATTTGCTGATGACACCAAAATAGGTCGTCCAATTCATTCAAATGAGGACATTAGAGCACTCCAGGATGATTTGAATAGACTGATGCAGTGGTCGGAGAAGTGGCAGATGCAGTTTAATGTAAACAAATGCAAAGTTCTAAATGTTGGGCAGGACAATAACCATGCCACATATAAGGTGAATAATGTAGATCTTATTACTTGTGATTGCGAGAAGGATTTAGGAGTTCTGGTTAGTAGTAATCTGAAGCCAAGACAACAGTGCATAAGTGTTCGCAATAAAGCTAACAGAATCCTTGGCTTCATATCAAGAAGTATAAATAATAGAAGTCCTCAGGTTGTTCTACAACTCTATATATCTTTGGTTGAGGCCTCATTTAGATTATGCTGCACAGTTCTGGTCACGTATTACAGAATGGATATAAATGCACTGGAAAACGTACAAAGGAGGATGACAAAGTTGATCCCATGTATCAGAAATCTTCCCTATGAGGATAGACTGAGGGCCCTGAATCTGCACTCTCTAGAAAGGCGTAGAATTAGGGGGGATATGATTGAGGTGTATAAATGGAAAACAGGAATAAATAAAGGGGATGTAAATAGCGTGCTGAAAATATCCAGCCAAGACAGGACTCGCAGCAATGGTTTCAAGTTGGAAAAGTTCAGATTCAGGAAGGATATAGGAAAGCACTGGTTTGGTAATAGAGTTGTGGATGAGTGGAACAAACTCCCGAGTACCGTCATAGATGCTAAGACGTTGTGTAGTTTTAAAAATAGGTTAGATAAATACATGGGTGGGTGTGGATGGGTGTGAATTTGGACCTGACTAGCTTGTATTACCAGGTCAGTAGCTGTACTAATTCCTTAAGTGGAAGTGACCTGACCAGGTGGTCGGCTGACCAGGTGGTCAACTAGACAATTATATGAGTGGGTGCGGTTGGGTGTGAGTTGGTCCTGACTAGCCTGTGCTAGGTCAGATGCAGTGTTCCCTCCTTAAGTGAATGTAACCTGACCTGGCTGGGTCGGGGCTTAAGCCGTTGGAGATTTGGACCTGCCTCGCATGGGCCAGTAGGCCTGCTGCAGTGTTCCTTCTTTCTTATGTTCTTATGTTCTTAAGATGATACAGTACTGTGTTTGGTTCTCGAAGCCCCAGCGGGGGCTACGAGAAGGTCGGAAATATGTAGTAGAAGTAAGAAAAATAGGAAAGTGATCACTGTCGTGCCAATCAGGGAGAACAGACCAACCATATTAAAGTGCAATTGACGAGGAGGAGATAGAAATTTTAATGCGAGAGACAGAGTGAGTGCGAGAGTTAAATGGGTGGGAGCACCTGTGTTTAAAACATGAAGGGGATGAGAAGTGAGAAGATTCTCCAACTGATCACCACGAGAGTCACAGTGGGACCATCCCCAAAGATGATGAACATTAAAATCACCTAACAACAAGATGGGCGGTGGCAGAAAAGATATTAAGAACACAACATCCGAGATACAGAATGCTGGAGAAGGGGAAAGATATAGAGTAAACTGTATACCACCTGTGCAAGTAAAAATACAGGCTGCAGTATAATGCAGCAAAGAACGAAGAAAGACCTGTTGAAACGATATACCAACGTGCACAAGAACCCCACTCTCATTAGAAGTTTCATCAGGAAGGGTATCAGAAGAATGCAATAGCACATAGCCCGAAATGGGATGGATAACAGCTGAACGAATTTTAGGCTCTTGTAACCCAACACATACTGGGAAAAACTGGAGCTCTCCCCGATTACCCCTGAGGCCACGAATATTGTATTGTAAATAAGTCATTATTCACAAAAATAGATATTCCAACAATGAGAAGACATACAATCTATGGGCTAGTAGGGTCGGTGAAGTCAACGTGTGGAGGCAACGAAAATCGAGTGAGCAGGGAGGAACAGATTGCTGTGAAGGAAAAGATTGCTGCGAGGGTTTTGAAAAATAAGAAGGGGCATAAGGGCGTGCATCAGTGTCCATCGAGGGTTTCATCTCAGCACTATAGTCGGAGATAGCGTCAAGTGTTTCAGCAGACAAGGAAGATGCCGGCACCACGACTTCAGAGATAGGTGAGAGAGCAGGGAGACTATGGAGGGAACCAAAGAGGTCTGAGAGGGGAGGGGAGTATAAACCTGGAGAGATGCGCCAGCGGGGACAGAAGAAGAAGAGACCTGCTGGGGAACAGGAAAGGAAGGAGTCTGGAAGGGGGCCGGAGAAGAAGTCTGGGAGGAAAAAGGGGAAGAGGGGACCACACGAGGGGGTGAACCTCCACCTTCGTGTAAGAGTTAGAAAAGGGGTGAGAACAAGGCACCGAGGCCGAAAAGGGAGAACTATTGGGGAATTGTAAGCACCAGAGTAATGGAAAAATACTTGGGATTAGGAGACAGGTTCAACTTCACACATAAGAGGCGCGAGGAAGGTGGAGGCGTGCGAGACCTCACAGACTGAGAAACTAGCGGGCGAGATGAAGGTATAAAAATTGAAGGAGGTGTGGGTTTCAGAAGGCAACCCGCAAAAGAATTAGAGATGGGGGTGACCCCGGAAGACACGGCACCGGAGGAGCTGGTAAGTGGGGAGGCCGCCGAGGATGAAGGTCTCCTAGCTACTCGATAATAAGGAACACGAGGAAGATTGCCCTGAAGGCAATAGACAATAGATTTCACGTTCATTAAGATAGACCTGACATTGGTGGGAAAAAGAAGGGTTGGTTTCGTTGCAATTAAGACAAGCGGGGGAAGACTGCAAGATGTATCAGCATTATCTGTGGCACCGCAGACTGGGCACTCCACTGCAGACCTGCAGTATTTAGCTGGATGTCCGAAGCTCCAACATTATGACATTGTTGGGATATAAGAAACACTTTACAGACCCCTAGGCGATGTCCTGCGATATAAACGGAGGACGGGAGTTCACAACAGTCAAAGGTTAAGTGAGTAATGTTACTGGGAAAGCGCATCCGCCCGCAAGTGGGCAGGACATACGTATCTGCTTAAGAATTGGAAGGTCCTGGAGGGCTAATTGCTCTAAAATATCGTCACAGCAAGACAGAAAATCACACTGTACAATGGTATGTGGTAAGACCACCGTACCACTGCAAGAATTGAGAGTAGCGTGCTTGTGAACTGTGATAGGAAAATTATCAATAGAAGTAAGATGGGAAAGATCATGAGCTCGGCCTTCATTCTGAACTGTAACGATGCGTTCACCGCTCTGAGGAGCGTGAAAGGATATATTTTGGCCAACATGTCGTAAGAGAGCTATACCGATACTGTGGTCTGAAAGATAATTAGTAGGAGACGTCGGTTGCAAGGAAAAGAATTTGGTCCACTGCGAACTTGTAAACATTACAAGTGTAGGTCACTTCTGGGTGGAATGAGCAAAAATCGAAGGACCGTCGTCAGCAAATGGTTTGGAATGCTTAGGCATAGGACTGTGGGCATCCCGACCTGAGGCAGGTGAGCAATTCGAAAACCATTGCACAGTATTTGGGGAAGCCGGACTCGTAGTTAAAGGCGTGCAAGGGACCGAGGCACTAGAAGAAATGGGCGGAGCCTTGGCACCTAGAGCAGGTGACAAAGTATCTCCAGCAAGAGGTACAGGGGCATGGGAAAAGTCTGGAGAATGGTCCAATAACGAAGCCAGGTCAGAACAGGATACAGTAACAAAAAGGGGCCTGGGAGGAGGGGTCACGGAACAAAGACTCCATAATGATGGTATGTCTTTCTAATTATTATTTTAAGAAAAAAAAAGGAAAAAAAAAAAAAAAAAAAGGGTCAGTTACTAGAAGGCAAGAAAGTTTCATAAGTTCCTTCTCTCATCCAAGAGGACCTCAACACCACCAGCAGTGCAGCTGCAGCGTGGAACCCATGCATTACCCTACCCTTCACGCCAGGAAACCAGCGCTCCAGGATAGCAACCTTACATCCACCGAGCCACCTCGGAGGACAAAAGAAAGGGCGGTCGGATACCCAACATAAAGCATACCTCCCTTGGCTGCCACCTCCCACAACCGACAGGTAGCCTCCGGAGATACACCCGTCACCTGCAGGACACCCCATTCCACCTCCTGGAAATCTGGGAAGGAAGCAGGGCACCTACAGATGATCCAGATTCCACGGTAAACTACACCATTCCCGAGGGACCCCACTGAGTGGAATGAACCCTGGCACACTCCCCCCTACCTAGAAACGGTAATGCCACAGGGGAGGACCCCAGAGGCTACAAACAGGATAAGGAAAATGGAGGGATGGGAGGGGGGAGGAAAGGGAAAAGGGGTGATGAGGAGGATGGGATAGGAGAGGGGGATTGGGGGGTAATTAGGTTAGGTTTGAGGAAGAAGACCAAAAGGTCCAATTTCTCAGACCAATAGCCTCTTTACTGCAACAAGGAGCCCCCCTTAAAGATGAGTCACAATCAGAATTAAGGGAATGTCTCCAGTCTTTTCCTGGTCTGCCTGGAGACTCTCGTCGAGGAGTTTGTGGTTCACTCTTGATGTATGTGTGTTTATCACTGACGTTAGGTCAGGTAATATTGGTCAGGAAACAGGACAAGTGTTTCCTGATGCTGGTCATAGTTATATGATGACCCACCACTAGAGCTTTTGGTCAACTGACCGAGGCCTTCCACACTCGATTTTCAATTTTTGTTCGTAGTTAAAAATCACCAAATATATGGACAGTTTTTATTCATGGATAACTTTAATTAATATTTATAAAAGTATTTTAGTATGTTAAGAAATCCTTCACCCCTACTGTCCAACAAAAAAATCAGTCCCATGTATTTTAAAGTGATATATGCATTTACAAACGACGTATATATATATATATATATATATATATATATATATATATATATATATATATATATATATATATATATATATATATATATATATATATATATACATAACCTTCTAAGCTGATCCTAAAATGAAGGATGTCCTTCTTTTATAATGAAAACAAGCAAGATTATGCTTAGACAAATTGAGTTTAACTTGGCTTGGGATTTAATTTGAGCGCTAAAAATATATGAGATTCTTTTATACAGGAATTAATTAATAGTCTTGTAGTTATTATCGTACTTCATCCAGCATCAAAGGTCAGCTCTATCTAAAATATACTACCATATGCAGGACACCACCCACGACAGTCACTGAAAACCCACCTGGCGGAACATTCTGAGAGATGAACCACACACCGCTGCCCGTCCATAACCCACCTCTCTTCTTCCTTTCAATATTCACCATAGCCCCAAAGTACTTAGCACATTAGAACCTTGCTTGGATGGGTATAAGCATGGCTCTAGTAGGCACGTATACTATGTCGGCTGCAATGCAGTTTTTATGTCGGCCGTGAGGATGTAATTACATTATAGGCTATTATAAATCCAGATGGAAATAAAATTTTAGTTTTAGTCCCCGGTCTTCTTTAATTGCCATGTCTTATTGTTACCGCTGAGCTTAGAAGCATTGCACAATAATTATAAATGTACTGATAAACAGTTTAGCCCTCGATAAATATGCATGCTCGGGACGGAGCGGGACAGAGATGATGTGAGCTCATGAAATCACTAGAGAAACAAGTATCTGTGCTCCTTAGAACCAAATTAACATCTTTGTGAATAAACAAATCTCCTTAGACTCTCCTGTCCTTTTTAGCCACTTTTGCTCAAGGGTAACTCCTCTTAATGTACCCCGAATCCCAGTAAGTAATAGCAAGCTCTATAGCATTTATTAAACATTATTTGATTTGATTTAAGTAAAAAAATATTGACGGAAATATTTATGAACGAGGATTTCTTGTATTAAGTCCTTATTTCTCTTTACTACGACATAGGGTGTGGTTCCTCACCATCAGTTTAGCTCAGAGTGGTTCTTGAGATGTTCTGGTAAATAATTATCTTTCAAATTATAAAGAAATAGGAGAAAAAATTAACTATAGGTAATTACGAATAAACAAGAGTAACGAAGGATTCTAACTACAGTAATTAATCTCTATTGAAATTCCTCGTTATGAGGATTTTACAAGGACTTTGTTGTACTTATACTTCTGGCTCCACTTCACATTACTTATTGACCTATCTCCTTACTTAACATTAAAATAATAACAGAAATCTTAATTAAGGTAACTATTCCTATTCTAAAACATTGGCATTAATTATTATTCTCCTTAAAATTATTCCCTAGCCTGTACACTATTATTAAAATATTAGATTATTTGTATAAACTGTGGAGGAATGTACCCCTAAGATATTGTGGACTGTAAATGTTGCTATACTTAGCTTGTTCCACGACTATCCAGCCATCCCAATAGCCGTTGGTTGATGCAGACGTTCACATCCCCCACAGGGCTGTATGGTAAAATAAAATCACACATGAGACTTATATTATTGCCCCAAAGGAGCGTATGCCATATAATCAGTCACTGAATGGACTGAACGGCGGTTTACTCACTGTGTTTGGGCGGATCGCCCACGGGTGACTGGGTGAATGATAAATCTGCCTAGATTATGATAATATTCCCAACTGCGCAGCCTTCTGAACATACACATGTCTGAGCAGACTTACGTGGGTATATGTAACGGACCCTTAATTCACACCCGGAAAATGCTGTCTTGATTGGAGAATGCTGCTGAAGAGTCACTGCCTGGTTAGACGAAGTACTCACATTGTCTCTCTACATTCAACAATTTCAGTCTTTTTTGCAGTAGTAAGAAGCTGCGCACACTTCTGAATATACCGCGATTTTAAGATTAACACTAAATGCGCTAGAACAGAGTTTTTATCCGTTTTCCCGACGATAATGGAGATTGAATAAGCACACGGACGTCCACGACTAATGTCTTTGTTAGATTAAATCCCCTCGTGCCGTAGTACCCGTCTCTTTGGATTATATGTTCAATGTAATGCTCTCGTGCGCCGCCGACCTCAGCGGGGCTTGGCATCGCTGACCTCAGCTAAATTTCAACACTTGCAAACAACTGCAACAATTTGCAATTCAAAAGCTTGTGTTCTCTAAATATTTAGATCACTGGAGCGCAAGATTGTAAAGTCAAGTGTAGAAATGGAAATAGCAGTTTTCTATATTTCCTGCTAAGGCAAAGAGTCACATATCTCAATGTCTATCACTCATTAATTCAAATTCCTTGCAACCCTGGTCAGCTAGACGTGATGTACTGCTTCCTGGTCCATACATATGTTATGAATTAAACTGTTGACCAGAAAGCCAGACACGCCTCGTCTGGCCCTTTCTAAGGGCCGAAAAGTGATAGGCCCTTGAAAGGGCAGAAAGGGCTGTTACCCCCCCCTCTCTTGGATAATTTTCTCCACATAAACAGAAACTGTCTACGATTATTACCCACTAATCATGTTGCCATCTACAACGATCTCTAAACATGCACGTGCTAATGTAGGAATGCACGCAGCTCTCGTGTAGCACTGTAGTGGTTCTCTTGTAGAACAGTACTGATCGTCGTGTAGCACAGTAGTGGTATTCGCGTAGCACAGTAGTAATCATCGTGTAGCACAATAGTGATCTTCGTGCATCATAGTAATGGTCATCGTATAGAACAGTAGTGACCCTCGTGTAGTATAGTAATAGTCGTCGTGTAACACAGTAGTGATTCTCGTGTGGAACAGTAGTGGTCCTGGTGTAGCACAGTAGCGATGCTCGTGCAGCATAGTAATGGTCCTCGTGTAGAACAGTAGTGATCCTCGTGTAGTATAGTAATAGTCATCATGTAACACTTTAGTGATCCTTGTGTAGCACAGTGATCTTCGTGTTGCACAGTTGTGGTCCTCGTGTAGCACAGTTGTGGTCCTCGTGTAGCACAGTAGTGGTCCTCGTGTAGCACAGTAGTGGTCCTCGTGTAGCACAGTAGTGATTCTCGTGTAGCACAGTAGTGATCCTAGTGTAGCACAGTAGTGATCCTCGTGTAGCACAGTAGTGATCCTCGTGTAGCACAGTAGTGATCCTCGTGTAGCACAGTAGCATAGTTGCAGTTATCGGGGTGCATAAAAATCAAAATAGATATGGAGGATGGGGATTCTTCATGAGGACATGAACAGGTTTATGAAGGCTTCAAGAAAGAACAAAGATATTGTAATTGTTCTGCCACTCTGTCTGTATCATCTAATAACGAGGTAAAACTAATAGGTTTTGCTTAAGGTTGTGAGAGTTAACTTACTAGGTTCCTACGCGTGTTTCCTGCAAGAACCATAATTTTAAAGGGGTGGACCGGAAAGCCAGCGGAAGGCCTACGTCAGATGACTAAAAACTCCAACGGCGAGTCATCTCCTAAGACCTGCGTCAGGAAACACTAACCTAACCTCAGTACAATATCAGCAACTATAGTAGCAAAAAACATGACTGATGTTTACGCAAGCTTTGTTTGACCTCTATTTGCATCTGCAACTTACATTTTGCTGAGTTACGTTTTGAAACTCAGCAAGGCTATCATTCAAAACTGACTTAATATAGACAATCTGCAAGACCTCTGGTCATGGTTAAGACATCCTTTGAGGCCCCAGGTCATCAGTGTCTTCGCATGTGGCCCTCAAAGTGAATTTTTTAAAACGATAATGGAATTATATATATATATATATATATATATATATATATATATATATATATATATATATATATATATATATATATATATATATATATATATATATATAATATAAAATTTAAAAAATATATAGAATATGATATGGTATATGTAATATAATTGTAAAACAACAGTTAAATGTTAACTGAAGGCTTTTCTTGTTGCAATCAACATCAGAAACTTGCAATTTTGTAGAAAACAGGACAAAAAGTCTAGAGCTATCATTCAAGTCCTCCGTGGTAGTTTTGCATCTTGTATCGCTTGTTCGCGATATTTGCATAACATAATATAGTAAACTAAACTTATCCAATTTAAATCCATTATTTCGAGTTCTTTATGGGAGGAATATCCTAAGGACCTTATTAATATCTCTGCCATGAGGCCATCTACAACAATCACTTAACACCTAGGTATAATCCAAGACACTATATATAACTATCCAAAGGAGTCTATCTTAAACAATCTCATTACACCTAGGTACTATCTAAGGTATACAACCAATCCCCCTACACCTGAGGATGACATCTATAACTATCGCCTAACATCTAGGTACAATTTAAGGAGATATAGTATCATTCTAAGAATACCGTCTACACTCAGTTATCTAACTCATAGGTACCATCTTAGGAACATTAACATCTCTAGGATGAAATCTATTTACTGTTAGGGAAACAGAAGTAGCGCGTAAGCTATGGCGGGAATTACCGAACAGAATGGTAGTCGGCGCTTGGCGCACAGTAAACCGTAATAGAGTCCATGTTTTGCCCTGAGCAAAACGTCGTTTACTACGAACGTTTCGTTTCCATATAATCTCTTTCTACGAAGAAGAGCAAGAAATTCTTTTTTTCTACCAAGAATATTATTAATTGTCTTTGTACCATGAACAGTGGCAAGTGAATTCTACCATGAACAGTGGCAAGTGTGTTCTACCATGAACAGTGGCAAGTGTGTTCTACCATGAACAGTAGCAAGTGGGTTCTACCATGAACAGTGGCAAGTGAGTTCTACCATGAACAGTGGCAAGTGTGTTCTACCATGAACAGTGGCAAGTGTGTTCTACCATGAACAGTGGCAAGTGTGTTCTACCATGAACAGTGCCAAGTGTTTTCTTCCATGAACTGTGGCAAGTGTTTTCTACCATGAACAGTGACAAGAGTCTTTCTACGATTAACAGTGGCAAGTATGTTCTACCATGAACAGTGGCAAGTGTGTTCTACCATGATCAGTGGCAAGTGTTTTCTACCATGAACAGTGTTAAGTGTGTTCTACTATTAGCAGTAGCAAGTGTGTTCTACCATGAACTGTGGCAAGTGTGTTCTACCATGAACAGTAGCAAGTGTGCTTCTACCATTTACATTGGCAAGCGTGTTCTTCCATGAACAGTGGCAAGTGTGATCTACCATGAACAGTGGCAAGTGTGTTATACCATGAACAGTGACAGTTGCCTTTCAACCATGAACAGTGTCAAGTATGTTCTACTATGAACATTAGCAAGTGTGTTCTACCATGAACATTGGCAAGTGTGTTCTACCATGAAAAGTGGCAAGTGTGCTTCTACCATTAGCAGTGGCAAGTGTGTTCTATCGTGAACAGTGGCAAATGTGTTCTACCATGAACAGTGACAAGTGTTTTCTACCATGAACAGTGGCAAGTGTGTTGTACCATGAACAGTGACAAGTGTCTTTCTACCATGAACAGTGGCAAATATGTTCTACCATGTACAGTGACAAGTGTGTTCTACCATGAATAGTTGCAAGTGTGCTTCTACCATTAGCAGTGACAAGTGTATTCTACCATGAACTGTGGCAAGTGTGTTCTACCATGAACAGTGACAAGTGTGTTCTACCATTAACAGGGGCAAGTGTGCTTCTACCATGTACGGTGAAAAGTGTGCTTCTATTATGAACAGTGACAGGTGTCTTCCTACCATGAACAGTGACAGGTGTCTTCCTACCATGAACAGTGACAGGTGTCTTCCTACCATGAACAGTGACAGGTGTATTCCTACCATTAACAGTGATAGGTGTCTTCCTACCATGAACAGTGACAGGTGTCTTCCTACCATGAACAGTGATAGGTGTCTTCCTACCATGAACAGTTATAGGTGTCTTCCTACCATGAACAGTGACAGGTGTATTCCTACCATTAACAGTGATAGGTGTCTTCCTACCATGAACAGTGACAAAAGTCTTCCTACCATGAACAGTGATAGATGTCTTCCGACCATGAACAGTGATAGGTGTCTTCCTACCATGAACAGTGATAAGTGTCATTCTACCATGAACAGTGACAAGTGTCATTCTACCATGAACAGTGACAAGTGTCATTCTACCATGAACAGCGACAGGTGTCATTCTACTGTGAACAGCGACAGGTGTAATTCTGCCCTGAACAACGACAGGTGTCATTTTACCATGAACAACGACAAGTGTCATTCTACCACGAACAATGACAAATGTCATTCTACCATGAAAAGCGACAGGTGTCCTTCTACCATGAACAGTGGCAAGTGTCATTCTACCATAAGCAGCGACAAGTGTCATTCTATCATGAACAATGACAGGTGTTATTCTACCATGAACTGCGACAGGTGTCATTCTACCATGAACAATGCCAGGTGTCATTATACCATAAACAATGACAGGTGTCATTCTACCATGAACAGCGACAGGTGTCATTCTACCATGAACTGCAACAGGTGTCATTCTACTATGAACAATGACAGATGTCATTCTACCATGAACAGTGACAGGTGTCATTCTACCATGAACAGTGACAGGTGTCATTCTACCATGAACAATGACAGGTGTCATTCTACCATGAACAGTGACAGGTGTCATTCTACTATGAACAGTGATAGGTGTCATTCTTCCAGTGTAACTTTCATCCAAACATTGAAAGAAGTTTCAAAAAGAATAACAGGAATCTTCTTTCTGTAAAGACCAGCGGGACGTGACGTGAAGACGTGACGTGAGGACGTGACGTGAGGACGTGACGTGAGAACGTGACGTGAGGACGTGACTTGTTTTATTACCTTCAACAGCGGCTGCAACATGGAAAAATATCTTTCAAATAAAATAAAGTTGATGAGATTATGATATCATCACTTCTTTATCAGAGTGTGTCAGTCTTCCTTGATGAATATTTTCTTTTAAATACGTATCACATTATTCAATTTCTAATTCATTTTTTGTTCATAATATTAACATTACTTTGGAAATGAGCCCTAAGACGACTCGGTCCATGCAGCCCCATTATGACGTGATAACTAATCCCAGAAAATAGTAGAAGGACCAGAAGACAATAAAGAAGAGGGCGGCGGGGGAAGAAGAGAGGGGTTGATTTAAATTAGATTTAGATTTTGCCCCAAAATGGTTAGTTTAATGTACAACCCCTATATCCATTCCGTGGAGGGTAGTACAAGAGCGTGTGGATGCACAATAAACATAAGAACTCGGCCACAAGATGGGTTACAGTAGTACATCTGGACTTATATCTACAGTTCGCTTATCGGTTATAAACAAATTTAAAAAAAATTCTTAACATCTCTGCTATCTTTTTTCATTAATAAGATATGTTGACATGTCACATAAGTTATTATAGAGTGGTAGTAATAATAGTAGTGGTAATAACAGAATCAGTAATAGTAGCGGTGGTAGTAATTGTGATAGTAGCGGACGTAGACTTAGTGGTGATAGTAGTTGTGATAAATTATGTGGGTAAATTTCACAGGAACAATCCTGAATTATCATATCACCCCAATAATTGGGCAGAAAGTTTAGTACATCAAACAGTTTACACTTACTGATATTGATGTACCTCAGAGTCAAGTGGGACTTTAAGGACACTAGTTCCTAATAATGTGCCCCATTTCGTGCCCACCTTCTCAGCTCACCATAACTAGCTTGTTAGTTGAACATATAGTTCTTAGAATTATTTGGAAAAAAATATGACAGTAACACTGACGAATTATGTGTGAACTGTATATATTTTGTAATATCAATTACTTGACCTGAGTAATTTGCTTGAGTAATTTTATATAATTATAAATCAATTACAGGTTAGGTTAGGAAAGGTTCGTCAGGAAACAGGACAAGTTTTTCCTGACGCGGGTCTTAGTCAGATGATGACCCGCCTTTGGAGCTTTTGGTCATTTGACCGAGGCCTTCGGCTAGCTTATTGGTCCACCCCTTTAAAAAATATGGTCAGTTATAACCAATTCAGAATTAGTGTAAATCAATTACATGATTAACTAAAGGTATAAAGGACATTTCAATATTACTCACCAAATTAAGATTTGGGTGTTGTATCCTAACGCCTCCCTTTGGGTAGACAACTCATACTGGCCAATACAAGTTAACCTAACTGTAGTGAAAATTAGTACATTGGGAGGCGTACATTACATATGATGTGACTTTCTGACCCCCACCCCAAGTGTGATGGTAGTTTGTGACTTGACAAGTCACATAAACACTTCACATTTACATTACATTATATATAAAAAAAATACATCCTTCAATTCTTACATACTAATTATAGAAAAATTAAAAAAAAACTTTCCGCGGTAGAAGTAAATGTAGCAGCAGTGGTTGTATAAGTAATGCGGAAGTAGCCGCGGTAGTAGTATTTCTAGTAGTCGTAGAAGTTAATAGTATAGTGCATAGTATAACACTGAAAGAACATGTGGTAGGGCAAGTAGTAATAAGAGGGAAGTGAAGAAATGCAGTAAGGTACAGACTAGGGAAGACAAGGAAGGGAGAGAGAAGAAAAGCCAGAGGACAGGAAAGGCAAAAAAAATGCAGAAGAGAGCTCAAGAAAAGGAGAGGAAGATCAAGTGACGAGTTTTCTGAGGATTTGAACATTTGACAATATACATATAAATAAATAAATAAATATTTATTTATTTATTTATTTATATTGTCAAATGCTCAAATCCTCAAAAATACAGATATCTACTAAAATTCATATTAGGAAAGTTGTGATGGAGGCAGATTTGACAAGACGGCGTCTTGGAAGGATAAAAGAAGGTTAGTTAGATAGTTTTAGCAGTCGATTAATTAATAGGATGGCTGAGATTTCTGAAACAAAAAAAAAGTATTTCTGGTCAGGTTCACGCAAGTATTGGAGAAGACAAGAGAAGCAGGAAAAACAAGGAAGTATCAGTGAAACGTGGGGAAGACAAATAAGAGGAGAGAAGACAAATAAGAGGAGAGAAGACAAGAGAAAAGAGTCTGGAAGAGAACATAGTCCGTTTAGCATGTGAGTAGGAAGAGTTAATAAAATAGGGAGGATGGACTTGGCGAGAGTACTTCTAATAGTACTACTATTACTTCTGTATTTTCTTTAGAGTCTACATTTCTCGCCCCAGATGTAACAAGGTAATGGTCAATAAAGAGCGAAACGTCGCTAATGGGTTCATTGGTGGATTGTTTGAGTCGTGGTATTTTTCCTTATGTTGTTGGTATTCTTAATATTATCCCTTTTCTTACTTAATTAAGGTTAACTTCTCTATATAAATACATAAATCTTAATATTTCGTATCTGTAGTTTATGTTCCAATTAGTATAATATTTATGTCTGTGTTTTTCTGTTCCTTGTCCTTTTCTTTATTGTCTGCATTCCTCTTTCGTATACATGTTCAAACAATTAATATTATTATTTTATATTTAACTTATCTTTTGTTGGTTCGTTACAAAAATTACTTATTTAATCTATTTATCTTAAAACACTTTGACCTCGGTCCCATTAATAATGTAACGTTCACTTGTTTTCTGAAGCCTAAAAACAAAAACAAAAAAACTTTTATCTTTTGAGTTGTTTCGATGATGTGGATGTTACGTTATAAAATCTTGCTACGTAACTTTTATTGTCCTTTCTGTGAATTTTTTTATCTTTAAAAAATTATTTTAATAGACACTGCCATGCATATGTACCATACCTGTTCCTGTCGGTAAACAAAAACACCACCTTCCCTAATTTCCACACCTGTCACTATTTAGACATGCGGGACACAAAATATATATGACTCACAACTGTGTCGGTTCATATAAATGTGAGTCCATGTATTGTTTGTCCTAACTCCCATAGACTTTTCTACCAGACAGGCTAACGAAAGCATAAAAAAAGAAAGCATTAGAAAACACGCCGTGCACTCACAAGATGTGTGTGTGTGTACTGACCTATTTGTATTCACCTATTTGTGCTGACAGGGGTCGATTCACAGCTCTTGAATCCGCATCTTCGCTGGTTGCTACTAGGTCCACTCTCTCTCTATTCCATGAGCTATGTCTTATCTCTACTTAAAACTATGTATGCATCCTGCCTCAACTACATTACTCTCCAGATTGTTCCATTTCCTGACAATTCTATGGCTGAAGAAATACTTCGTAACATCCCTGTAATTCATCTGTGTTTTCAAATTCCAGTTGTGTTCCCTTGTTGCTGTGTCCCATCTCTGAAACATCCTGTCCCTATCCACCCTGACAATTCCTGTCAGTATTTTGTATGTCGTAATCATGTCCCCCCCTCTCTCCTGTCCTCCACTGTCGTCAGGATGATCTCTCTTAACCTCTCCTAGTAAGACATACCCCTTAGCTCCGGAGCTAGTCTTGCTGGAAACCTTTGCACTTCCTCTGATTTCTTGATGTGTTTGACCAAGTGTGGGTTCCATACTGGTGCTGCACACTTCATTATGGACTTGACATACACAGTATACAGATTCTTGAATGATTCCTTACTCAAGTGTCGAAACGCTATTCTTAGGTTTACCAGGCGCCCATATGCTCCAACAGTTATTTGGTTGATGTGCTCCATAGGAGATGTGCTCGGCATTATACTTACCCCCAATATCCTTTTCCTTGAGTGAGTTTCGCAGTCTTTAGTTCCCTAGCCTGTACTCTGTCTGCGGTTTTCTTTCACCTTCCCCAATCTTCATGACTTTGCATTTGGTGGGGTTAAACTGCACGAGGTACTTGTTGAATCCATCTTGCAATCTGTCCAGATTCCTTTGTAGTCCCACTTGATCCTCATCCACTTCAATTCTCCGCTTTAGCTTGAAATCGTCTACAAACAGAGACATTCTGAATCTAAGTCTTCCCTCAAGTCATTACTTCCCTTATGTCATTAACATATACCAGAAACAGCACAGGCCCAAGAACTAACCCTTATGGAACTCCGCTCGTCACAGGTCCCCACTCTTACACCTCGTTGCGTACTCGTTGTTTCCTTCATGTCAGGTATTCACTGATCCATGACAATGACTTTCCTGTTATTCCTGCCAGTTCCTCTAACTTATGCATTAATCTCTTGAGCAGAACTGTGTCGAAAGCCTTTTATCAGCACAAGAGAATGCAGTCTACTCAGCCCTCTCTCTTCTGTCTTCTGTCACCTTGTCGTACAACTCCAGTAGGTTTGTGACGCAGGATTTTCCCTCCCTGAAACCGTGCTGGTTATCGTGTATAATCTCAGTTTTTTGTAGGTGCTCCGAAAGTCTCCATGACTCTGCGTACTATGCATGTCAGAGACACTGGTCTGTAGTTTAATATCACCTGCCTGTGTCCTTAAAGACAGGGACTATATTTGCCATCTTCCACACCTCAGGTAGTTGCCCTGTTTCGATAGATGTGTCGAAGATTTTTGTTAGTGGCACACATAGTGCTTCTGCTCCCTCTCTCAGAACCCACCAAGAGATGTTATTGGCCCTACTGCCCTATAAGCCTCTTCACCTCCTCCTCTATTGTATGTAGTGTGTCCAACACTTGTTGGTGTACTCTTCCATCCCGGTTTGTTGGAAGCCATTCTGTCTTCACTGAAAACACTTCGTGTGAATGTGTGTTTGCGCGCGTGTTAGTTACCATTTTGTCCTAGGCACATGTCGATTAGACACTAGGCCTGTTGTATGTGTGTGTAACGAAACACTTCGAAATGTTTCGGCCCCGCCGGGAATTGAACCCGGGCCCTCCGTGCGTGAAGCAAGAGCGCTAGCCACCATGCCATCGGGGCGTGCGTGCGTGTGTGTATGTATGTGTGTGTGTTTGTGTGTGTCTGTGTGAGTCTGTGTTTCTGTGTGTCTGTGCATCTGTGTGTGTTTGTGTGTATGTGTGTCTGTGTCTGTGTGTCTGTGTCTTTGTGTCTGTGTGTATTTATGTGCTTGTTTGTGTTAGTGTGTGTCGAAATGTGTTTTTTTAAATAAGCAAGAAATGTTAGATGAGTGTTGTTGTGTTTGTGTTCAGGAACAGTGAGGTTAACACAGAGGAGAATTAGAAAGCATAAAACTCAACACAATACAGAGAAAACGAAAGCAAAAACATATATTGCCTTTGATTTTTTTTTCAGTTTTTTTGGCTGAATATATATACAGTGCATTTTAAAAAGTAATTTCCAAATGTGAACTTTTATTTCAGAATGCAAAATATGCAAACATTTTTTGAGTGGAAACCATTTCACGCAGAGAATTCAAAGGAAAAAACAGACAAACATTTGGTTGTTGAAGTATGTAGGACTGTGCGTGAGCCAGTGTGATTTCCCTGTCACGATTTCTTGTTTTGATTTCCCTGGGTGAAGATCTTGCTTTTTGTTCATTGAAAATGATGTAGAATACCGACCAGTTGAAGAGTAAGATACAAGTGCAACGCTTGGGCGACTTTGTTGTGTTAAGGCTGAATTCTCAAGTTTCAGCTTCATATTGTTCAAGACCATGGAGATGATCTCTTCTTCAGTCTGAGGGACTGACTGACACACTATTTCTCCAAGTTGCTGACTGATTACTTCATGTTTACCTCGTCACTACTTATGCTGCCTACGATACATTCTCCTCTGCATTTTACTGATGAAACCTACTGCAAGGGTGAAACGTTTCATTAATAAAGATACACAACTGCTGCACATGTGTCTCACTCATCATTTAGCTTTTCGTCCCTACTGTTAACTTTCTGTCAACAGACGTTATTATGCTGTGTACTGCAATACTTTTAGAATATGTTATGGTGAGAGTCTCTGTTATATCGTGACTAAAGTATTTCAACATGTTCTTAGTTCTTGCACTGTAACAATATTTTGTACTGTCTCTATTGTTCACGTATTGTGCCATCTCCTTCTCTCCCAGATATATTAACTAATCTGTTGCGTTAGTTACTCTTCTATAGTAACATTTAACGCAATTCTTGTTGTCTCGTTTTCGTGGCACCACTGTCTGAGATCTCTAATCATAGCTCCACATCTCTAACATATTAATACCTGATCTGTAACTTTTATTCCCCCCTCCCTTTATGCTGTCTAACTTTCAGCTTGAGCTTCGTCGTCAATGTTGAATGACTTCCTTTCATGCTCTCCTTATTTTAAAAGAGTCGTTCCAAGCACTTGTTTAAGTAGACATGACTATAGATAGACAAGTTTATAAGTAAACACGAGGAAAGGTAGAGAGAACTATTATAAAGAAAGGCCAATATACCGAGCAACTACGAGCATGAAACGAACTTTTTGACAGGTAATCAAGGACTGATCCTCCACTTATGAAATTTTGCCTGTAAATGATGCATTCTGCAAGAAACTAAGCTAACACCAGAATTATACATGAAACATAATAACTCTCAAATCAACATTAGAACCTAATTCTCAATTCTAATTAATATCGTATCCTTCTAATATACAATTACACCATTCTACCTGATAGTTAGCAGGTCGAGAGAAGTTCAGAAATACTGACTGTGAAACCCTTCTATAGTAAACTTTGTGGTACAGCACAAGACCAGCTACCTGTCTAAACCACTGATCGAGTCCCTGTCAATTCTTTGGTTTATTCATGGACAGTCGTTCGTTACGACTTAACTTGAGTTCATAGATTATATGGTTTTGAGATGTATGAGAATAGGAATACTATGAAAGCTTCTGGAGCTGTGGAAAAGGACAACTGGGTTACAGCTGGAGACCACTGACACACCATGTTACAGTAGCGCTCTCTGTTAAACCGTTGTAGGGTAATACTAGTAGCTCAGTGGACCTTTCGGTGGTCCTGCCACCTGTCAGGACCACGGTTCCAGAGCTCCACGTCAGGAACGAATGTTCATCTTAAATCAGCATGAATAAAACAGTAAAAAATGCCGTCATCAAATGATATAATGGCCGTACTGAGGTTACGGATGTTTTTTTACAATCAGAATTTTAATTTAGTATTTTTAGAGTATAAACTTACTGTCTGAAATCGTAAATATAACATAAATTAAGTAAGAAAATTACGATAAAATGGTCTATGTGATATTACACAAAAAATAAAAAAACGTGATTGGACCAATACACAAATAGCTCGGCTATATAATATTGAGTTATAGTAGACTTAAATTTACATACCTTTGTATAGAAATGATATATTTCAAAGAGTGAAGCTACAAATTTTAGAACGAAATACAGTGGAACCCCGGCGTTTGAACTTAGTTGGTTCCTAGATGGTGACCGAACTACGAAATTAATTATCAGCCTCACACACTGAAGGACGTTGAACTGACTATTTCAAGATTTTGAGAGTTAGGTCAGAGCGTTCGGACTCCAGAAAAACGTTAGGACTCTGGTTCGTTCGAGGTCCGGTACGTTCGAACACCGGGGTTCAACTGTAGAAACATTCATGTACATAAATTACAACTAATAGAAATACGATGTAAATAGATCAGTATAACAAAACTTACAGTAATGCAGGGTACTACTAGATAATGTATGTGGTCCATAATACTTAAAGTTTATAATTCTCTTAGACTATTCCTCCTCGGCTTCCCTTCCTCTTCTCCCTGACTTTTGAGATCCCATTTCTTCACTCCTCAGGTTTCCTAGTCAGGTACAGTAACTTCCCCAGACTGAAGCTGCTGACCTCACTGTGTATAGACACCTATGTACAGGTCTACAGAGCTGAGAGTGTGTGTTTGTGTGTGTACTCACCTATTTCAAATCACCTATTTGTGATTGCAGAGGTCGAGTTATTGCTCCTGGCCCCGCCTCTTCACTGGTCGCTACTAGGTCTTCTCTCTCCCTACTCTTTGAGCTTAATCAAACCTCGTCTTAAAACTATGTATGATTCCTTCCTCCAATACGTCACTTACCAGACTATTCGACTTCCTGACAACTCTATGACTGAAGAAATACTTCCTAACATCCCTATGACTCATTTGAGTCTTCAACTGCCAATTGTGACCCCTTGTTTCTGTGTTCCATCTCTGGAACATCCTGTCTCTGTCCACCTTGTCAATTCATCACAGTATTTTACGTGTTGTTATCATGTCTCCCCTACTCCTTCTGTCCTCCAGCGTCGTCAGGCCGATTTCCCTTAACCTTTCACCGTAGGACATTCCCCTTAGCTCTGTGACTAGCATTGTTGCAAACATTTGCATTTTCTTTAATTTCTTGACGTGCTTGGCTAGGTGTGGGTTCCAAACTGGTGCTGCATATTCCAATGTGGGCCTGACGTACACGGTGTACAGGGTCTTGAACGATTCCTTACTGAGGTATCGGAACGTTATTCTTATGTTTGCCAGGCGAGCATGTGCTGCAGCAGTTATCTGGTTGATGTGCACCTCAGGAGATGTGTTCGGTATTATACTCACCCCAAGATCCTTTTCCTTGAGTGAGGTTTGCAGTGTTTGGCCACCTTGCCTATATTCTGTCTGCGGTCTTTGCCCTTCCGCGATCTTCCTGACTATGCATTTAGCCTGATTAAATATGAGGTCCAGGTGCTGGACCAGACTTGCAGCATGCCCAGGTCTCTTTGTAGTTCTACCTGATCCTCGTCCGATTTAGACAAACTCAGTTTGTGGTCAGAAAGTGGCAGATGCAGTTCAATGTATATAGGTGCAAAGTTCTAAAGCTTGGGAATGTTCATAAACCTAGTACCTATCAGCTTAATAAAGTAGAACTTAGCCGTAAAGAATGCGAAAAGGACTTGGGGGTTATGGTAAGCAGCAACCTTCAAGCAAGACAGCAATGCCTAAGCGTACGTAATAAGGCAAATATATTATTGGGATTTATATCAAGAAGTGTAAGCAACAGAAACCCAGCGCTTATACTGCAGCTTTGTACAACATTTCTAAGGCCTCACCTAGATTACGCAGCTTAGTTCAGATCTCCATATTACAGAATGGATATAAATTCGTTAGAAAACATTGAACGAAGAATGATAAAATTAATCCATACCCTTAGAAAGCTTCCGTATGAAGAAATATTGAAGTCTCTTAAATTACATTCACTTGTAAGACGAAGAATGTGGGGAGACACGATCGAAGTGTATAAGTGGAAGATGGGTATAAACAAAGGTCTTGAGGATATCTCTCCAAGAGAAAACCCGCAATAATGGATTCAAATTAGATAAGTTTAGATTTAGAAAAGATATAGGAAAGTATTGGTTTGGAAATAGGGTAGTTGATAAGTGGAACAGTCTCCCTAGTAGGGTTATTGAAACTAAAACCTTGGGTAGTTTAAAATTTAGTTAGGATAAATACATGAGTGAGAGGGTGTGGATTTGCATGTGAGTTAGTGGATTTATAAGAGCTTATTGTTAGGATAGAACTAAAGTGAGATGGGCAAATATTCTGTTTGTGGGTTGGATTTGTGAAGGACCTGCCCAGTATGGGCCAACAGGCCTACTGCAGTGTTCCTCCTTTCTTATGTTCTAATTCTCTTCATTAACTTCACATCATCTGCAAACAGGGACACTTCTGAGTCTGTCCCTTCCTATATGTTATTCACATATAGTCACGAAAGCGCTTGGAATTCTTCTATTTTTTCATAGTGGTTGTCTTGCATATTTTGATATCACCTGTTTACTGTGATCTTTTTGGACCTGACTTAACTCAGTGAAGACGTGTCTTGTGTGCTCTCTGTGAATCTGAACAAGATGTCCTCTCTTGAGCTACTCTACCAGCAGCTGAAGGAAGAACTAAGGGTAGCTAAGCTTGAGATACAGCGACTGACTGAGGAAAACAAGAGGATTCGTAGTATTCCTCCTGTTGAGAATCCTCAAGCCAAGAAAGGAACCTGGACAGTGGCTGGAATGCATGGGACAAAGTTAAAGATCAAGAGGACGGATGGAGAAGTAGAATCAACGAAGAACAAAGAATCTGTTGTGGAAACATCGAACCGATTCTCCATGTTACCTGATGAATGTGAGTCGACTACTAGGAACATCACGAACGACACCAAGGAGGGTAAGAACATTGTTCTTGTTGGGGATAGTCAAATTAGGTACATGGATAGGGCCTTCTGCTTGAAAGATAGAAGTAGGAGACAGAGGGTTTGCTTTCCTGGGGCTGGGATGGAGGATATTGTTAGCCGTCTGGACGACATCATGAGAGGTAATGGGAGCAATCCTATTATCTGTCTCAGTGCTGGAGGCAACGATGTTGGCAGACGTAGGAGTGAGGACCTGACTAGCAGGTACAGGTCAGCAATAGACATAATTAGGAAGAAGGGTGGGAACCCTGTCATATGTGGTATTTTGCCAAGGAGAGGAGTTGGAGATGAATGGCTGTCCAGGGCAATTGGTGTCAATTGCTGGCTGGACAAACACTGTAAGGATAATGCAGTACCATTCATTTGCAACTGGGACCACTTCTATGGCCGAAATGACATGTATGCCAGGGATGGGGTTCACTTATCCAGGGCAGGTGTGGATTTTCTTGCTAGCTCAGTTGAGGGTGTTGTTAGGAATTTAAGCTAGGATTAGTTAGAGGTATGGGTTTAGAAATGGAAAATACTGAATGTCGAAATATAGATCTAGGCTTTGATATAAAAATCTTAACAATAACAAGGACAGTAATAGGTATAGTGGAAAAACAGAATGGAGCAGGAAGGGTGAAGAGAAAGGAGGGTCTTTAAAAGTGTATTATACAAATAGTCGTAGTGCTAGGAATAAGATGGACGATTTGAGATTAGTTGCAAGTGCAGGTAACATTGATGTATTTGCCATAACTGAGACGTGGTTCAATACGAAAGTAGGGACATGCCTGCTGAATGTCATATACAGGGTTTTAAATTGTTCCAAGTAGATAGAAGTTTCGGGAAGGGGTGGAGTGGCACTGTATGTCCGAGATCGCTTGAACTGTTGCATAAAAAGGGAATAAAGTCTGAAATAACACATACAGAGTCTGTCTGGATAGAATTTTCAGAGGGCATGAAAAATTGATTTTAGGTGTGATATACCGTCCCCAAACTTAGATAGGGACCAAGGGAGACTACTATGGGAGGAAATTGTTAAGGCCACAATGCACGATAACGTAGTTATTCTGGGAGACTTCAACTTTAGTCAAATTGATTGGAATTTTTGACTGGGAATTTAGAATCTAACGACTTCTTAGAAGTAGTTCAAGATTGTTTTTGAAACAGTTTGTGACAGAACCTACAAGGGAAATAACCTGCTTGACTTAGTTCTGGCAAACAAGGAACCCTTGTTAATAATTTAGAAATTACAGAGGAACTCGGCGCAAGCGACCACAAATCAATTACCTTTGGCATTGAATGGAAGTTTCATAGTAGGGATAACTCAGTAACGGTCCCAGATTTTCGCTTAGCAGATTACAATGGACTTAGAGAACACTTATCATCTGTGGACTGGGGTAATGAAGAGAGCTATCAATATGACAGTTTTCTGAACACTATACATGCTGCCCAAAGAACTTTTATCCCATATAAAGAAATTAGATCGAATAGAAATGACCCAAAATGGATGAATAATAGGCTCAAATATCTTTTAGGGCAGAAAAAAGGAATTTATAGGCGTATCAAAAGAGGTGAGGGTTATCTTATGAATCAGTATATTGACATTAAGGGAGGGGCGAATGAATTCCCCTTTTTTTTCTTTATTTTGGTCTAAATTCAATGAGATTTTTACAGTGATTTATACAGCTTTTAAAAACCTATACACTGTCTTTGTTATGATTTTTTGCCTTTAGGTTAGGTAGAAAAAATAAAATGTGCCAAATTTTAGGGTCACAAACCAGTAAATTTCTACAAAATTGGGAAGATGTACAATGCTCTAGTTAACATCAGATGAAAGATAAAGGCTCTATAATTGTTGACCCAATCCATTTTAGCAAAAATGTCAGTAGATTCCATTATAAAAAATGTTGAAGTTAGTGATTTTGTTTTTGCCTTTATTTTGTGGGAAAAAAATCAATAAAAACAAAGCTGTAAAAGATATTGGAAATCTTTCATGGGTGGTTGTAGAGCCATCATTACTCAATAACGTGTGAAAAAATCATGACAATCCTATTAATACTTTTCGCAAAACATTACAAACAATGTCAATAACTTATTTCTGAGTTATTATTATATTTTTTTCTGTGAAACTCTATGGATATGGCACGCTAAATCTCAGCAAGTTGCATGCATCAGCACTTGTTGAGACCCCAGCGGCCACTGAGGTGGCATGAGTCCCTACACTTGAATGGAGGCATCAGAGATGTTGCTATTTAGAGTTTTTTTAATGAAATAATCATAAAAATTGTAATTTTTGCAGAGGCAAAACTAAAAAAAAACCACTAATTGGCAACATGTATTATTTATGACAGCAAGCACAACAAAAATTTATTTAAGGAAAAAATATACTTGGAAATATGATATAAACAAGTTGATTACACCAAAATGTTGCCAGAATGATGCACTATTTTTTGGTAAGAAAACATTTTTTTCCAAAATTTTTCAATCTTCCTTTCCTAATTTCTGGAAAAAGGCTCGCTAAACGGGACTACGAAATTAAAGTTGCTAGGGATTCGAAAACTAACCCAAAAAGTTTTTTCCAGGTGTATAGAACAAAAGTTAGAGATAAGATAGGTCCCCTTAAAAATAATTATGGGCATCTTACTGACAAGGAGAATGATATGTGCTCTATTTTTAATAATTATTTTCTCTCGGGTTTCACTCAGGAAGACACTAATAATATCCCAAGAATTAGGTAATTTAGTGGGCCTGAAGAAGATAAATTATGTAGTATCAGAGTCACTACTGAAATGGTTATCAAACAGATAGACCGTTTGAAGCAAAATAAATCGCCATGTCCTGATGAGCTTTTTCAAGGGTTCTTAAGGAATGTAAAATGGAACTCTGTGAACCCTTAACTAACATTTTTAACCTATCTCTTCAAACAGGTGTAGTGTCTGATACGTGGAAGATGGCTAATGTAATTCCTATTTTTAAAGCAGGGGACAAATCGTTACCATCAAATTACCGCCCAATAAGTCTAACATCAATTGTAGGCAAATTATTAGAGTCGATTATAGCTAATAACATAAGAAGCCATCACGATAGGCATAATTTGATTAATGATACTCAACATGGATTCACCAGGGCCGTTCCTGCCTAACTAATTTATTAACTTTTTTCAGTAAGGCTTTTGAGGCAGTTGATCATGATAAAGAATTCGATATTATTTATTTGGATTTTAGTAAGGCTTTTGATAGAGTACCACATCAGAGACTGTTAAAGAAAGTGGCTGCTCACGGCATTGGGGAGAAAGTGTTTTCATGGATCGAGTCATGGCTCACCAATAGGAAGCAGAGGGTGTGCATTAATGGGGTTAAATCTGAGTGGGGATCTGTAACAAGTGGCGTTCCACAGGGATCGGTTTTGGGCCCGTTGTTGTTTATAATATATATAAATGACCATGACGAGGGAATTACTAGTGATATGAGCAAATTCGCTGATGACACGAAGATAGGTAGGATAATCGATTCAGACGTAGATGTCAGGGAACTTCAGGAGGATTTAACTCAATTCGTGGTCAGAAAAGTGGCAGATGCAGTTCAATGTAGATAAGTGCAAAGTTCTAAAGCTCGGGAATGTTCATAACCCTAGCACCTACGAGCTTAATAATGTTGAACTCAGCCGTACAGAATGCGAAAAGGATTTGGGGGTTATGGTAAGCAACAACCTTAAACCAAGTCAGCAATGCCTAACCGTAAGAAATGAAGCAAATAGATTACTGGGATTTATATCAAGAAGTGTAAGCAACAGAAGTCCAGCGGTTATATTACAGCTTTATACATCATTAGTAAGGCCTCACCTAGATTACGCAGCTCAGTTTTGGTCTCCATATTACATAATGGACATAACTTCGTTAGAAAACATTCAGCGTAGCATGACTAAATTAATACATAGCATTAGAAATCTTCCTTACGAAGAAAGATTGAAGACCCTTAAATTACATTCACTTGTAAGACGTAGAATGAGGGGAGACATGATCGAGGTATACAAGTGGAAAATGGGTATTAACAAAGGGGATATAAATAAGGTCTTGAGGATATCTCTCCAAGAGAGAACCCGCAATAATGGATTCAAGTTAGATAAGTTTAGATTTAGAAAGGATATAGGAAAGTATTGGTTTGGAAATAGAGTAGTTGATGAGTGGAACAGTCTGCCTAGTAGGGTTATTGAAGCTAGGACCTTGGGTAGTTTCAAATTTAGGTTGGATAAATTCATGAGTGAGAGGGGTTGGATTTGAGTGGGACTCGCGCATGAGTGGGTAGAATTGTCAAAGCTTATTTCTTGGGAAGCATTGAAAATTGGGTTGAGCAAATATTCTGTTAGTGGGACGGATTGTGAAGGACCTGCCTAGTATGGGCCAACAGGCCTGCTGCAGTGTTCCTCCTTTCTTATGTTCTTATGTGTAGATGAATGGTTCAAAGGAACCGACAAGTTGTTAAATTAGACACATATGCAACACTTGGGTATTTTTATTGAGGAAAACGTTTCGCCACACAGTGGCTTCATCAGTCCAATACAAAGTAGAAAGTTGAAAGGAGAGGAGGAGTTTGAGGTAATCAGTCCCTCGGCCTGGTGTCGATGTGTTCAGTCCACCAATCTTGAAGCAAGTACAGCATAGGACAAATAGAAGTTGCTTATATACTGTAGACAGGTGAGACGAAGCAGGACGTAGGACTGACCCCTGTGGAACCCGCTCGTCACAGGTGTCCACTCTGACACCTCGTCACATACCAGATCTCGTGGAAATATAAACACTTAAGCAGTATAATGGGATCCTTTATTTCCATCATGTCTCGTTGTTGCCTCCTGTCAGGTATTCTCTGATCCATTGCAGTGCCTTTCCTGTTATGCGTACCTGATCCTCTAGCTTTTGCGCAAATACCTTGTCATGAACTGTGTGATTGTGTGCTTGGGTGTGTGTTTGTGTGCGCTGTGTGTGTACTCACCTAATTGTGGTTGCAGGGTCGAGACTCAGCTCCTGGCCCCGCGTGTGTGTGTGTGTGTATGTACTCACCTAGTTGTGGTTGCAGGGTCGAGTCACAGCTCCTGGCCCCACCTCTTCACTGGCCGCTACTGGGTCACTCTCCCTGCGCCATAAACTTTATCATACTTCTTCTTAAAGCTATGTATAGAGCCTGCCTCCACTACATCACTTCCTAAACTATTCCACTTCCCGACCACTCTGTGAATGAAGAAATACTTCCTAACATCTCTGTGATTCATCCGAGTCTTCAACTTCCAACTGTGTCCCCTTGTTGCTGTGTCCCATCTCTGGAACATTCTGTCTCTGTCCACTTTGTCAATTCCTCTCAGTATCTTATATGCCGTTATCATGTCCCCCCATATCTCTCCTGTCCTCCAGTGTCGTCAGGTTGATTTCCCTTAACCTCTCCTCGTAGGACATACCCCATAGCTCCGG
>WNWK01010246.1:0-71404 GCA_009830355.1 Cherax destructor | reverse complement strand
AGACTAGTCCCAGAGCTAAGGGGATTGTCCTACGAAGAAAGGTTAAGGGAAATCGGCCTGACAACACTAGAGGACAGGAGGGTTAGGGAAGACATGATAACCACATATAAAATACTGCGAGGAATAGATAAGGTGGACAGAGACAAGATGTTCCAGAGAGGGGACACAGAAACAAGGGGTCACAATTGGAAGTTGAAGACTCCTATGAGTCAAAGGGATGTTAGGAAGTATTTCTTCAGTCATAGAGTTGTCAGAAAGTGGAATAGCCTAGAAAGCGACGTAGTGGAGACAGGAGCCATACATAGTTTTAAGACTAGGTTTGATAAAGCTCATGGAGCAGGGAGAGAGACCTAGTAGCAATCAGTGAAGAGACAACCACAAATAGGTGAGTACAAATAGGTGAGTACACACCAGTCCACTAACACCCAGGATCCCACCCACACCAGTCCACTAACACCCAGGATGTGACCCACACCAGTCCACTAACACCCAGGATGTGACCCATACCAGTCCACTAACACCCAGGCTGCGACCCACACCAGTCCACTAACACCCAGGATGTGACCCACACCAGTCCACTAACACCCAGGATGCCACCCACACCAGTCCACTAACACCCAGGATGCGACCCACACCAGCCACTAACACCCAGGATGCGACCCACACCAGTCCACTAACACCCAGGATGCGACCCGCACCAGTCCACTAACACCCAGGATGCGAGCCCACCAGTCCACTAACACCCAGGATGCGACAACACCAGTCCACTAACACCCAGGATGCGACCCACACCAGTCCACTAACACCCAGGATGCGACCACACCAGTCCACTAACACCCAGGATGCGACCACACCAGTCCACTAACACCCAGGATGCGACCCACACCAGTCCACTAACACCCAGGATGCGACCCACACCAGTCCACTAACACCCAGGATGCGACCCACACCAGTCCACTAACACCCAGGATGCGACCACACCAGTCCACTAACACCCGGGATGCGACCCACACCAGTCCATAACACCCAGGATGGACCCACACCAGTCCACTAACACCCAGGATGCGACCCACACCAGTCCACTAACACCCAGGATGCGACCCACACCAGTCCACTAACACCCAGGATGCGACCCACACCAGTCCACTAACACCAGGATGCGACCACACCAGTCCACTAACACCCAGGATGGACCCACACCAGTCCACTAACACCCAGGATGCGACCCACACCAGTCCACTAACACCCAGGATGCGACCCACACCAGTCCACTAACACCCAGGATGCGACCCACACCAGTCCACTAACACCCAGGATGCGACCCACACCAGTCCACTAACACCCAGGATGTGACCCACACCAGTCCACTAACACCCAGGATGCGACTCACTCCAGTCCACTAACACCCAGGATGCTGACCTCAACCAGTCCACTAACACCCAGGATGACTACACCAGTCCACTAACACCCAGGATGCGACCCACACCAGTCCACTAACACCCAGGATGCGACCCACACCAGTCCACTAACACCCAGAATGCGACCCACACCAGTCCACTAACACCCAAGATGCGACTCACACCAGTCTACTAACATCCAGGATGTGACCCACACCAGTCCACTAACACCCAGGATGCGACCCACACCAGTCCACTAACACCCAGGATGCGACCCACACCAGTCCACTAACACCCAGGATGCGACCCACACCAGTCCACTAACACCCAGGATGCGACCCACACCAGTCCACTAACACCCAGGTACCCATTTTTACTGATGGGTGAACATGTAAGGAAATGTAAGGAAACACGCACAATATTTCTACCCTCGCCGGGAATCGAACCCGTACCTCACCATGTGAAGCGAGAGCTCTTGCCACCAGACCACGGGCCTAGTGGCGATGCGTCTTGTGATCGGCTTCAAACTGTCAGTCCTGGGTCGTTCATTCACGACACATGTTCACTTTGTTATTAGACATTTTTATTGAATCTGTTATGAAAATACACTGAATCGTTAGATTTAGATGAATTTCTGAAGAATGACTTTTATGATAGGCTTCAAACTTTCATTATTGATGGGCAGTAATAAAAGACAGTTTGATTTTCACTCTGAGGATAAAAATTTGAAGCTAAATGTTATTATATATATATTGGTTTCCATGTAATACCTAGAGAATGTTTCTTCTGGTTGGCTTCAAACTCTTACATATTCGTATATCTTAATTGGAAGCATATTTGCATTTAATTT
Organism: Cherax destructor; assembly: GCA_009830355.1. Taxonomy (NCBI): domain Eukaryota; kingdom Metazoa; phylum Arthropoda; class Malacostraca; order Decapoda; family Parastacidae; genus Cherax; species Cherax destructor. Next base: position 69,157 of record WNWK01010246.1, on the reverse strand, counting down.
GGGCTTTATTCATGGGTTTTTATAGTATATTTGTCTCTGAGATAACAAAAGAAATCCCCTTCAGCTTAGCTTCAATCACCACTCTGCACTATTCCTTTTGCATTCATTAAGGTAGAAAGGGTTTAGTTAAGAAAATCGAGGGAAACCTTTCTTGTAGGGACCAAAATTCTTCTAGTTAGACCGTATTTCTGTTAAGTATCAGTCTTACACATTTAAGGAGACTCATAAAAGGCATTTACAAACATCCTGCAATAAAAAACTACAGAAACTGCGCACACATCTGACACACTGAGGTCCGGGGGTCGATTCCCGGTACAGATGGAAAAGATTAGGACGTGTTTCCTTAAAATACCTGCTGTTTATGTTCACCCATCAGTAAAATGGGTACCTGGGTGTCAGTGGACTGGTGTGGGTGGCATCCTGGGTATTAGTGGACTGGTGTGGGTGCCATCCTGGGTGTTAGTGGACTGGTGTAGGTCGCATCCTGGGTGTTAGTAGACTGGTGTAGGTGGTATCCTGGGTGTTAGTGGACTGATGTGGGTCGCATCCTGGGTGTTTGTGGACTGGTGTGGGTCGCATCCTGGGTGTTAGTGGACTGATGTTGGTCGCATCCTGTGTGTTTGTGGATTGGTGTGGGTCGCATCCTGGGTGTTAGTGGACTGATGTGAGTCGCATATTGGGTGTTTGTGGACTGGTGTGGGTCTCATCCTGGGTCAAAACTGACCTAATCTGTGGGAAATGCTCAACATAACAAGGGGCTTTCTATATCGGCCGTTTCCCACCAAGGCAGGGTGGTTCGAAAAAGAAAAACTTTCATCATCATTCACTCCATCACTGTCTTGCCAGAGACACACTTACACTACAGTTATAAAACTGCAACATTAACACCCCTCGCTCAGAGTGAAGACACTGTACTTCCTATCTCCAGGACTCAAGTCCTGCCTGCCGGTTTCCCTGAATCCCTCCGTAAATGTTACCTTGCTTACACTCCAACAGCACATCAAGTCCTAAAATCCATTTGTCTCCACTCACTCCTATCTAACACGCTCACGCACGCTTGTGTTACAAAAATCGCGATATCCATTAAGAATAGACATCTCCAGAAAATACAGCATAGCGTAGTAGAGCACGACAACATTAGGCTCTATTATAGTGGTGGAGACTGTACAGAAGTCGTGTGATTGATAGAAGGCATTCCTAAACATAGTGGTAGTGGAATGGGAGGCAGTTAAGACACCTGTAACATAGTGGTAGTGGAATGGGAGGCAGTTAAGACACCTGTAACATAGTGGTAGTGAATGGGAGGCAGTTAAGACACCTGTAACATAGTGGTAGTGGAATGGGAGGCAGTTAAGACACCTGTAACATAGTGGTAGTGGAATGCGAGGCAGTTAAGACACCTGAAAAGGTGGGGCGGAAGCGAGGCAAGACATGTAACATAGTGGTAGTGGAGGAGGCATTAAGACACCTGTAGTGGGCGGCGGCGGGTCTGCACCCACCCACCATCGTCCACACAACATAAGTAAGTTTATTCAGGTATACACAAATACAGTTACATAGATTATCATACATAGCAGATATGTGTAGAGAACCCTCAGGATAACCCAAAAAGTCAGACAGAGAAGATAAGATTTCTTCGGATTTTAACCGGAGGTTACCACCCAGGATTAACCCTATATAGTTATTTTTAAGATATAGTATATAGTACCTTTATATACTATGAAAGGATATATACTATAAAGGATATATACATATAAAGGATATATACTATAGTATATATAAAAGGATATATACTATAAAGGATATATACTATAAAGGATATATACTATAAAGGATATATACTATAAAGGATATATACTATAAAGGATATATACTATAAAGGATATGTACTATAAAGGATATATACTATAAAGGATATATACTATAAAGGATATATACTATAAAGGATATATACTATAAAGGATATGTACTTTAAAGGATATATACTATAAAGGATATATACTATAAAGGATATTACTATAAAGGATATTATATAAAGGATATGTACTATAAAGGATATGTACTATAAAGGATATGTACTATAAAGGATATGTACTATAAAGGATATGTACTATAAAGGATATATACTATAAAGGATATATACTATAAAGGATATATACTATAAAGGATATATACTATAATATACTTAAAGGATATATACTATAAAGGATATATATATAAAGGATATATACTATAAAGGATATATACTATAAAGGATATATACTATAAAGGATATATACTATAAAGGATATATACTATAAAGGATATATACTATAAAGGTACTATAAGGATATATATATAAGGATATATACTATAAAGGATATATACTATAAAGGATATATACTATAAAGGATATATACTATAAAGGATATATACTATAAAGGATATATACTATAAAGGATATATACTATAAAGGATATATACTATAAAGGATATATACTATAAAGGATATATACTATAAAGGATATATACTATAAAGGATATATACTATAAAGGATATATACTATAAAGGATATATACTATAAAGGATATATACTATAAAGGATATATACTATAAAGGATATATACTATAAAGGATATACACTGAGCTTGTCTGCAGTTGTCTTCCTCACACACCAACATATATCACACTACTGTTGATATATAAATAATAATTATTAGACATGAGTAAATATAATTTACATGAACTGGATAGATTAGTTGCTTTACTGGTGGCTGAAGCTCTCGCTTCACACACGGTGGGCCCGGGTTCGATTCCCACCGGGGTGGAAACATTTCGATGTGTTTCCTTACACCTGTTGTCATGTTCACCTAGCAGCAAATAGGTACCTGGTTGTTAGTCGACTGGTGTGGGTGGCATCCTGGGGGACAAGATTGAGGACCACAATGGAAATAAGACAGACAATCCTCGATGACGCACTGACTTTCTTGGGTTATCCTGGGTGGCTAACCCTCCGGGGTTAAAAATACGAAGAAAATCTTATCTTATCTTAATCAAAGTAGCAAGTAACAAGAAAGTATTTGAGCACAAAATTACGTTAATTCTACTGTATCAATTATAATTAAGGACGCAACAGAGCGTCAACAATTACATTACAACGACCACTGTTTTACACATATTGAGCAAGGCCACCTCATGATAATAGCATTTTTATTCTTTATTGAGTTAATGTGAGTGGACTGTGGTCTGAAAAAGCAGTAATCTTAAATGGAGAAGTGCCCAAATACACATCATATCATTAAGTAGGATGTAACAATATACACTTTATTCTGTGCTCATTGTTCGAGAGTGTTGAGTGCTACCCGCACTGGCAAACTACCTTGCTAACTATCACCTCGCTTGTTTAACTGCCTCCCCGTGCTGGAGTAGCCGGGCGAGTCACGTGATCAGTCGTGTGATCGCACTTGAGATGGGAGATTGTCTTGTCTTCATCTCTCTCTTCTCTGCTGGTCACGGCTGGACCAACATCTCTCTCTTCTCTGCTGGTCACGGCTGGACCAACATCTCTCTCTTCTCTGCTGGTCACGGCTGGACCAACATCTCTCTCTTCTCTGCTGGTCACGGCTGGACCAACATCTCTCTCTTCTCTGCTGGTCACGGCTGGACCAACATCTCTCTTCTCTGCTGGTCACGGCTAACCAAATCCTCTCTTCTCTGCTGGTCACGCTGACCAACATCTCTCTCTTCTCTGCTGGCAGGCTGGACCAAACTCTCTCTCTTCTCTGCTGTTTAACATCCTCCCCGTGCTGGAGGCGGGCAACATCTCTCTCTTCTCTGCTGGTCATGGCTAGTCCAACATCTCTCTCTTCTCTGCTGGTCATGGCTGGACCAACATCTCTCTCTTCTCTGCTGGTCATGGCTGGACCAACATCTCTCTCTTCTCTGCTGGTCATGGCTAGTCCAACATCTCTCTCTCTCTCTCTCTCCAGAGATTTCTCTTGTCTCTGGTTGTTTGTTCGTTATTTAGACTCTGTTTTGGTAGACCTTGATTTTAGTGGTGAGACAAAACATACTTCTTGTAACTTTGTTCACAGAGCATAGTTCAGACTTAGTGATTTTTGACGTTTTACAGAGGTTGTGTCGCACTGACACTCTAAGATACCCAGGTCTTGAGCTGTAGCTTCTGACCTAATTTGTTCTGGCATCTGCGCACCGTCGTAGTCGGGGATTTGGTTATGCTGAACTTAGATTCAGTATTAAGGGAGTTTTGTAACTATTATGGAGGATCTGCAGATGGTCCCCAGTTAGGTTCGTTATTTTATCACCTTGTTCCTGACGCTGTGCTGCTGCTTGTATTATTGTTGTTCAGCAAATCGTTCGCCTTATTGTTCAAGCAAGCTGTTCAAATTGCCTGGTTGGTCAAGAAGTTAGATTATGTGAGGACGTGTAGTCAGTCACTGTGTAAGTCGAGTCGAGTCTTGAGACATAACTAAAAACTTGGAGCACTTACACACATTCTCACACACGTTTGTACATACTAGTATTATTTTTATAATTGCTGACAATGTAACAGATGGTACATAAGAGCCATAATACTGTATATTTTACTTTTGTAATACGAGAGAAGTTAGGGACTTATATTCTAATTTAAATCATTCATTTACTTTGATATTGTCCACCTAGACAACTTAACTTTGTTAATAAACTTATCTAATTTTATTTCGATTAGTTAGTATCTTATCAGTTGTAATCCTAAAATACTATTCAACTTATCATAAACTTTAAAGGATAACTTGACCAGGATACTGACTACTTGTTACAAAAACCCAGTAACAGGCTGAATGCTAAAGGGGCAGACCTTTCTAGTATTCACTGGAGATGTCTATTCTTAATAGATATCGCATTTTTTGTAACAAATGGGGGCCTGTCTGGGATGTTGGAGAAATTGTCTAGTTTGACATACTAGTAACTCTATGGTCAAACACTTAATCTAAAGACAAAGAGTTTGGTCTTGTACAACATAATAGGTGGATGTATGTACTTGCCCGAGTCTCTTTATCCAAGGAGATGGAAATACTGTTAATGAGCTCTGGCTTTAAGACAATCAATACTAATATAACTTGTAAATTACTATAAGGATTACAGCTTCCCATAATCACACTCTCGTAGTGTACTTATTTCCGTGATGTATGATAAAGTGAAAAAGTTAATTGATATTCTGACTTTGTCGAAGTTCTTTAAAACTTCAGACGTGTTGGGAAGTAGCCAAATATCAGGGTGTGACGTATAACAGGAATTACACTGCAGAAACTGTCAGAGCATTAATTAAAGATATATTGTTTCCTGCTCATGCAGAGATTTCTGATTCTGATTCAGATTCAGAGAGCCTAGTGTCACAATTAGGAAGTGTGATACTCTACAAAAACAGTCTAAATAACAGACAACCAGAGACAAGGGAAATCTCTGGAGAGAGAGAGATGTTGGTCCAGCCGTGACCAGCATAGAAGAGAGAGATGAAGACAAGACAATCTCCCATCTCAGGTGCGATCACACGACTGATCACGTGACTCGCCCGGCTACTCCAGCACGGAGCCGACAGTTAAACAAGCAAGCGCCCCCATTCAGGGGGCACAATAGTTTACTGAAAGTCCAAAACCTCTCGCACAAAAAACTCCTTTACCCCCTCCCTCCAACCTTTCCTTGGCTGACCCCTACCCCACCTTTCCTCCACTACAGATTTATACACTCTCGAAGATATCCTATTTTGTTCAATCCTCTCTACATGTCCAAGCCACCTCAACAACCCCTCCTCAGTCCTCTGGATAATACTTTTAGTAGCCACACACCTCCTAATTTTCAAACTACATAATCTCTGCATAATATTCACATCACACATTGCTCTCAGACATGACATCTCCACTGCCTCCAGCCTTCTCCTTGTTGCAACATTCACCACTAATTTTCTTTGTCTCCACAGACTCCTAGGTGTACCACTCACCTTTTTTCCCTCATCATTTATATGATTCCTCTCATCTTTCATAGACCCATCCGCAGAGTCGGCCTTAGGAGGTGCGGGGCCCAATTGGGAACAATTTTGGTGGGCCCCATGTATGGAAAGAAATCAAACTGTGTGCTTAAAAAATGCATGTGAGTTAGAAGACCAAACAGACGTAAGCTGCATTTTAATTTAACATTGCATACATGTCAGCCTACAAGTAACAAACAAAATTGGTATATCACCTCTGAAAAGTACATAGTCACAATACCACTTGCTTCAGTGACTGTGTTTCGCTTGTGTTTTAATCCCTTTTTTCCTGTAATTAAATGTCGGGAACAATTGCCACCCCATCGAGCAACTTCGCTTCGGCTTCCGGCAACTTTGCCATGGCTTCCGGCAACTTCGCCATGGCTTCCGGCAACTTTGCCATGGCTTCCGGCAACTTCACCATGGCTTCCGGCAACTTCGCCATGGCTTCCGGCAACTTCGCCAACAAATTATATCCAAAGCTAATTTTTTTTTACTTCGTGTTGTTGTGTGTACTGGACAAGCCAGAGTAGATTACACTCTAGTGCGGGGCCCCCTTAAGCGCGGGGCCCAATTGGGAGCAATTGGTCCATTTGGCTTAAGGCCGGCCCTGGCCATCTGCTGACACCTTCACTCCCAAATATCTGAACACATTCACCTCCTCCATACTCTCTCCCTCCAATCTGATATCCAATCTTCCATTACCAATTTTTTGTTATCCTCATCACCTTACTCTTTCCTATATTCACTTTTAATTTCCTTCTTTTACATACCCTACCAAACTCATCCACCAACCTCTGCAACTTCTCTTTAGAATCCCCCAAAAGCAGTGTCATCAGCAAAGAGCAACTGTGACAACTCCCACTTTGTGTTAGATTCTTTATCTTTTAACCCAACACCTCTTGCCAACACCTGCACATTCACTTCTCTTACAACTCCATCTATAAATATATTGAACAACCATGGTGACATCACACATCCTTGTCTAAGGCCCACTTTTACTGGGAAATAATCTCCCTCTCTCCTACACACTCTAACCTGAGCCTCACTATCCTCATAAACACTCTTCACTGCTGTCAGTAACCTACCTCCTATTCCATACATTTGCAACATCTGCCACATTGCCCCCTGTCCACCCTATCAATCGCCTTTTCTAAATCCATAAATGCCACAAAAACCTCAACAAACCCCCTACCTTTCCTAAAGCCCCTTGTTCATCTGCTATCCTGCTCTCCGTCTTACTCTTAATTCTTTCAATAATAACTCTACCATACACTTTACCAGGTTTACTCAACACACCTATTCCCTATAATTTTTACACTCTATTTTGTCCCCTTTGACTTTATACAAAGGAACTATTATTATTATTATTATTATTAATAAAAAGCGACAATAATATAGCAGAAAAATTAATCCAAATATTTCTGTAAGGAAGACACATGAGCATTTAAGGATTAATTTAGAAAATATAGAAGCCGTCTCCAAGTATTGCATGGAAAGCAATTTTAAATACAATTTGCAAAATTAAAATCAATACAAGCCAAAATCAAGGCTTTGCTTTATTGATGAAAAACACACCAGTGGGTGAGAAGGCGCATTCTCCAGTTATTGCAGTGAATTCAATAATTCGAAATTTATTAACCTCGTATGTAAAGTGTCACCTATATAGGGTACACCCCCTCAAAAGTTTAATATTTTTCATAAAATGTATCAGCCATTAAAATCTGAAGTCAGTCAGAAGGGCAAAGTGGATAAGACGTTCTGAACTTATGAAGGAAAACCATCAAGTGAGAGGGCTGTATAACCCTTGTGGTTTAGCGCTTCTTTTGATTATAATAATAATAATAAAGTGAGAGGACAAGAAGAATATTGTACTTGTGTGTGTGTGCCAATTTCTGAAACGGTAATATGGAGTTTTTAATGGCTCACTAAGCTCGTAAAACTTAAAGCGCCATAAAACGCGAATTTGAAATATATCTAAGTCATTTCACAGTTATATTATACTTATAATTCTCTACAAACTCAAAAGAAAAATATTTGGATATTTTACGAAATTTCAGTTTGTACACCTTGTATGAGGTACTTCTGATAGACAAACTTATACCTTGAAATTACCAGCTACACAGGTCAGTAATAATCTAAAACCTCCTCTAAGTAAGACAGATCAGTGCATGAAAATCAATTAATAATTATTTATAATTATTTTAATCAAATTGGCATACTGGCACCTATGCAGTCCAAAACTGCTTAAAATTATTCCAATTTGGGTATCAGAGTTTATGGTAGAGCAAGAGATCCATTTTGCAGTTATTGCATTGATTACCATTTTCTTTAAATCAAACTGATAATTTAAAAAATCAGTTCTGAAAGTGAACGCAGCTAATGACAGACTGGTCATATGCACACTCAACTGTGTATTGATTTTGGTGGTTCTGCACGTCAGGCCATTGAAGTTAAGTTCTAATGATTTTCATATATTCATGGCGAAACTTATATGTTCAGAACAGTCTGAGAGCTGGGACTGCTGGGCGAGGTAGTCTGAGCTGGGACTGCTGGGCGAGGTAGTCTGAGAGCTGCGACTGTTGAGCGAGGTAGTCTAAGAGCTGCGACTGTTGAGCTAGGTAGTCTGAGAGCTGGGACTGCTGGGCGAGGTACCCCATCTTGATATTCTCCGCCATGTGGATTCTCTGGTGGCTTGCTGGAGGCTTCATGGTATCACAGATGGTCGACACTGAAGTCGTCATCTGGTCCCTCCAGTGAACCTCTCTAACAGTTTCCTGAAGAATGAAACGAGGCTTCAAGTGAGCACGAAGAGTGAGATGATGTGCGCCATGTACGCCTCACAGACAAACAGGAGTAGCCTCTTTCACTACGAGAACGAAATTTGCTCGATCTACGAAGTGATGGTGGGTTACCTGAACGTGACAGCCCTCTCCAGCAGCCAGCCTCCATCCCCACCAACATCCTCCTGCAGGACTAGATACAAAACGAGTCAGTATGGTTGCCCTGGCAAATGGCGCTGACAACTTCGGTAAAGAGTCACAATTTACAGAATAAGTTTTTTTCTTTCCACTCCCGATTACTGATACGCTTTATCAGTTAACATGCACTGTATCTTCTAGCATGAGCGAAACGTCGTTATAATATAGACTTGCTTAACAAATTGTGCCTCTTTACCATTTAACATGGGTCAGAGTCAATTATGTTTTCTTCCTGTTATTTAGCTAATCTCTAAACTGTCAAAAATCTTCTGTATGAGAGTTCACAATATTCTTAAAACGCTAAAAATAACTAGATGAATTTCGGTTGCTGCGCCATCCAAGAAAGGTAACCCCATATATCATAACCTCAGCCCGCTGTAAGTCATTACATGTTAAAGGAATAGTGTAGAGTGAGGCATAACTTTCTAAGTAGTTAAATATTGTTGCACATAGAAATTAATATCCCAATTTCTTTATAAAAAGGCAAGTTAGGACACAGCCCAAAACTAATTCAAACCTTATACTAAAAAAATCAAGATTAAAGCCAAACTAAAGATGTATTTTCTGGGTTGGGAATCTTTATCGTCAAAGTGTTTCGTCTACAGAGCAGGCTTCTTCAGTCGAATACAGAGGTCACTAAATATGGAGATAACATACGCGATAGCGAGGTAAAATATGACAAAATCAGTCAATTAAAATTTAAAAAGCAGTTTTTGAGGTGGTCAGTCCCTCACCCGGCAGAGAGTTCAGCGCCATAGTCTGTAACATGTCATACCACGGGTGGGGTTTGAACTCGTGGCAAGTCGTAAAACTCAGGTCAGTGGTACGATTTGTTTGCAATAGTTTTATTACAAATTCGTAAGTCTGTAACATTTTTGCAGACTATAGAGGCATTCTCCATAACTGCAACACTGATAAATCTGCCAGCAAACACAGTAAACAATATAGTTACTATTCTGGCCGCAAGACTGAATTTAGAAGCAAATTCACCAAAGCAGTGGAGAGAAAATATGGTTGTTCTTTCATCTGTATCAAATATTTAATTGTTATAATCATAACCTTAATTTTCAAAACTGTAGAGGGGTAAGCCAGCGGAAGGCCTCGGTCAGGTAACCAAAAGCTCCAGTGGCGGGTTGTCATATAAAACCCGCGTCAGGAAACACTTGTCTTCTATAATAATATAATAATAATATCTTTATTTACTACAAGTACATGTACAAGGTATACAGGCCTAGCTGACATCAATGATAACACAGAATCAAACATCGTCCAATATTAAAACTTCTTCCTCAAAATCAATTTGACAATTTTTCATTTGATCTCTTAGAGTAATACATATATGTTTATTTTATATTTTTATTTCAGGTATTAGAATAATGCAAAATATTATTATGCTTTTAGGTGTTTCTCAGAAAAATTGAAAAAGTTTAAAATGCTTAATGTAAATGTGCATTTTATAATAATAACTACACTGCACTAGCCAGGGCTCGAACCTATGATGCTTTACATAAGAACATAAGGAAAAGTACACAAATGCAACTAATGTGACATTTTATTGCGGCAACATTTTTAATTTATCTCTTCAAACTGGTGTAGTGTCTGATATGTGGAAGATAGCTAATGTAATTCCTATTTTTAAAGCAGGGGACAAGTCACTACCGTCAAATTACTGCCCAATAAGCCTGACCTCAATTGTAGGCAAATTACTAGAGTCAATTATAGCTGATATTATTAGAAGCCATCTAGATAACCATAATTTGATTAATGATACTCAGCATGGATTCACGAGGGGCCGTTCCTGCCTATATAATTTATTAACCTTCTTCACTAAAGCTTTTGAGGCTGTTGATCACGATAAAGAATTCGATATTGTTTATTTAGACTTTAGTAAGGCTTTTGATAGAGTACCGCACCAGAGACTGTTAAAGAAAGTGGCAGCTCATGGCATTGGGGTAAAAGTGACACCAAGGAAGGTAAGAACATTGTTCTTGTTGGGGATAGTCAAATTAAGTATATGGATAGGGCCTTCTGCTTGAAAGATAGAAGTAGGAGACAGAGGGTTTGCTTTCCTGGGGCTGGGATGGAGGATATTGTTAGCCGTCTGGACGACATCATGAGAGGTAATGGGAGCAATCCTATTATCTGTCTCAGTGCTGGAGGCAACGATGTTGGCAGACGTAGGAGTGAGGACCTGACTAGCAGGTATAGGTCAGCAATAGACATAATTAGGAAGAAGGGTGGGAACCCTGTCATATGTGGTATTTTGCCAAGGAGAGGAGTTGGAGATGAATGGCTGTCCAGGGCAATTGGTGTCAATTGCTGGCTGGACAAACACTGTAAGGATAATGCAGTACCATTCATTTGCAACTGGGACCACTTCTATGGCCGAAATGACATGTATGCCAGGGATGGGGTTCACTTATCCAGGGCAGGTGTGGATTTTCTTGCTAGCTCAGTTGAGGGTGTTGTTAGGACTTTAAACTAGGATTAGTTAGAGGTATGGGTTTAGAAATGGAAAATACTGAATGTCGAAATATAGATCTAGGCTTTGATATAAAAATTCTTAACAATAACAAGGACAGTAATATGTATAGTGGAAAAACAGACTGGAGCAGGAAGGGTAAAGAGAAGGGAGGGTCTTTAAAAGTGTATTATACAAATAGTCGTAGTGCTAGGAATAAGATGGACGATTTGAGATTAGTTGCAAGTGCAGGTAACATTGATGTATTTGCCATAACTGAGACGTGGTTCAATACGAAAAATAGGGACATGCCTGCTGAATGTCATATACAGGGTTTTAAATTGTTCCAAGTAGACAGAAGTTTCGGGAAGGGGGGTGGAGTGGCACTGTATGTCCGAGATCGCTTGAACTGTTGCATAAAAAAGGGAATAAAGTCTGAAATAACACATACAGAGTCTGTCTGGATAGAATTTTCAGAGGGCATGAAAAATTGATTTTAGGTGTGATATACCGTCCCCAAACTTAGATAGGGACCAAGGGAGACTACTATGGGAGGAAATTGTTAAGGCCACAATGCACGATAACGTAGTTATTCTGGGTGACTTCAACTTTAGTCAAATTGATTGGAATTTTTGACTGGGAATTTAGAATCTAACGACTTCTTAGAAGTAGTTCAAGATTGTTTTTGAAGCAGTTTGTGACAGAACCTACAAGGAAATAATCTGCTTGACTTAGTTCTGGCAAACAAGGAAACCCTTGTTAATAATTTAGAAATTACAGAGGAACTCGGCGCAAGCGACCACAAATCAATTACCTTTGGCATTGAATGGAAGTTTCATAGTAGGAATAACTCAGTAACGGTCCCAGATTTTCGCTTAGCAGATTACAATGGACTTAGAGAACACTTATCATCTGTGGACTGGGGTAATGAAGAGAGCTATCAATATGACAGTTTTCTGAACACTATACATGCTGCCCAAAGAACATTTATCCCATATAAAGAAATTAGATCGAATAGAAATGACCCAAAATGGATGAATAATAGGCTCAAATATCTTTTAGGGCAGAATAAAGGAATTTATAGGCGTATCAAAAGAGGTGAGGGTCATCTTATGAATCAATATATTGACATTAAGAGGGACGTTAAAAAGGGGATAAGAAAAGCTAAGCGGGACTACAAAATTAAAGTTGCTAGGGATTCGAAAACTAACCCAAAAAGTTTTTTCCAGGTGTATAGAACAAAAGTTAGAGATAAGATAGGTCCCCTTAAAAATAATTATGGGTATCTTACTGACAAAGAGAATGAAATGTGCTCTATTTTTAATAATTATTTTCTCTCGGTTTTCACTCAGGAAGACACTAATAATATCCCAAGAATTAGGTATTTTAGTGGGCCTGAAGAAGACAAATTATGTAGTATCACAGTCACTAGCGAAATGGTTATCAAACAGATAGACCGTTTGAAGAAAAATTTATCGCCAGGCGCTGATGAGCTTTTTTCAAGGGTTCTTAAGGAATGCAAAATTGAACTCTGTGAACCCTTAACTAACATTTTTAACCTATCTCTTCAAACAGGTGTAGTGCAAATAAGTGGTATAAAATACCGACACAATGGAAAAATAAACACATAAGCAGTATAATGTGATCCTTTATTGACAACGTTTCATAAGAACATAAGAACATCTGTCACAGACAGATCTACCTGGAAAATGAGTAACATGAATATATATAGGGTATAGTCAGGTGGAGAATGCTGGGTCAGGTGGAGAAAGCTGCATGTGACAATCTTAAAAGTAGTGTGATAGTTAAAAACATTGTGTAACTTAAAGGACCTGCAGTGTTCCATTCTTGAGTTCTAGGTGGGATAGCGTTGAAGAAGTTTCTTGGCAATAGGTTCAGCTATGTTGTAGAAGCCGTTGTTCTGGTTGAAGTTGTTGGATATACAGATAAGTGATGATTCCAGGATTCTTCGGTATTGCGTGTTGTCTTCTCTGGCGATGAGGGGAGACATGATCGAGGTATACAAGTGGAAAAGGGGTATTAACAAAGGGGATATAAATAAGGTCTTGAGGGTATCTCTCCAAGAGAGAACCCGCAATAATGGATTCAAGTTAGATAAGTTTAGATTTAGAAAGGATATAGGAAAGTATTGGTTTGGAAATAGGGTAGTTGATGAGTGGAACAGTCTGCCTAGTAGGGTTATTGAAGCTAGGACCTTGGGTAGTTTTAAATTTAGGTTGGATAAATTCATGAGTGAGAGGGGTTGGATTTGAGTGGGAATTGCACATGAGTAAATAAAATTATCAAATCTTATTTCTTGGGTAGCATTGAAAGTTGGGTTGAACAAGTGTTCTGTTGGTGGGATGGAATGTGAAGGACGTGCCTAGTATGGGCCAACAGGCCTGCTGCAGTGTTCCTCCTTTCTTATGTTCTTATGTTCTTATGAGTCTTGCGTTTCTGTAGTTGATTAAATGGTTGTGTAAATTTCGGTGTTGAACACAGGCATTTCTTGAGTCGTCAGATCTGCCTGCGTACTGGTGTTCTGAAATGCGTGTTTGGAGGTCTCTGGATGTTTCGCCAACGTATAATTTGCTGGAAAAATAAACACATAAGCAGTATAATGTGATCCTTTATTGACAACGTTTCGCCCACGCAGTGGGCTTTATCGAGTCACAGACAGATCTACCTGGAAAATGAGCAACATGGAGATATATATAGGGTACAGTCAGGTGGAGAATGCTGGGTCAGGTGGAGAAAGCTGCATGTGAGTCTTAAAAGAAGTGTGATAGTTAATAACATTGTGTGACTTAAAGGACCTGCAGTGTACCATTCTCGAGTTCTAGGTGGGATAGCGTTGAAGAAGTTTCTTGGCAATAGGTTCAGCTATGTTGTAGAAGCCGTTGTTCTGGTTGAAGTTGTTGGATATACAGATGAGTGATGATTCTAGTATTCTTCGGTATTGCGTGTTGTCTTCTCTAGCGATGAGTCTTGCGTTGTCAATAAAGGATCACATTATACTGCTTATGTGTTTATTTTTCCATTGTGTCGGTATTTTATACCATTTATTTCCATCGTATAATTTGCTGCAGCCATTACAAGGGATTGTGTATACCCCTGCCGTGGATTGAAGTTTTTCCTGTCTGTTACTGGTAATGTCCTTGATGGTGGTGGATGTGGAGGTGGATACTCGGAATGAGGTCTTAGAAAAAATGTTGGAAACGTGTTTGGAAATGGAGTTGGTGGGAAGGACTATGTATCTCTTCTCAGCAGTGTCTTCTCTGGGTGTGTTGAAGATGTTTAATGCCCGTAGGTGTAGTGTCTGATACGTGGAAGATGGCTAATGTAATTCCTATTTTTAAAGCAGGGGACAAGTCGTTACCATCAAATTACCGCCCAATAAGTCTAACATCAATTGTAGGCAAATTATTAGAGTCGATTATAGCTGATAACATAAGAAGCCATCTCGATAGGCATAATTTGATTAATGATACTCAACATGGATTCACCAGGGGCCGTTCCTGCCTAACTAATATATTAACTTTTTTCAGTAAGGCTTTTGAGGCAGTTGATCATAAAAACATAAGAAAGGAGGAACACTGCAGCAGGCCTGTTGGTCCATACTAGGCAGGTCCTTCACAATCCGTCCCACTAACAGAATATTTGCTCAACCCAATTTTCAATCCTACCCAAGAAATAAGCTTTGACAATTCTACCCACTCATGCGCGAGTCCCACTCAAATCCAACCCCTCTCACTCATGAATTTATCCAACCTAAATTTGAAACTACCCACGGTCCTAGCTTCAATAACCCTACTAGGCAGACTGTTCCACTCATCAACTACCCTATTTCCAAACCAATACTTTCCTATATCCTTTCTAAATCTAAACTTATCTAACTTGAATCCATTATTGCAGGTTCTCTCTTGGAGAGATATCTTCAAGACCTTATTTATATCCCCTTTGTTAATACCCATTTTCCACTTGTATAAATCGATCATGTCTCCCCTCATTCTACGTCTTACAAGTGAATGTAATTTAAGGGTCTTCAATCTTTCTTCGTAAGGAAGATTTCTAATGCTATGTATTAATTTAGTCATTCTACGCTGAATGTTTTCTAACGAATTTATATCCATTCTGTAATATGGAGACCAAAACTGAGCCGCGTAATCAAGGTGAGGCCTTACTAATGATGCATAAAGCTGTAATATAACCTCTGGACTTCTGTTGCTAACACTTCTTGATATAAATCCCAGTAATCTATTTGCCTTATTACGTACGCTTAGGCATTGCTGTCTTGGTTTAAGGTTGCTGCTTACCATGACCCCCAAGTCCTTCTCGCAATCTGTATGGCTAAGTTCTACGTTATCTAACTTATAAGTCAAATATTCGATATTGTTTATTTGGATTTTAGTAAGGCTTTTGATAGAGTACCACATCAGAGACTGTTAAAGAAAGTGGCTGCTCACGGCATTGGGGAAAAAGTGTTTTCATGGATCGAGTCATGGCTCACCAATAGGAAGCAGAGGGTGTGCATTAATGGGGTTAAATCTGAGTGGGGATCTGTAACAAGTGGCGTTCCACAGGGATCGGTTTTGGGCCCGTTGTTGTTTATAATATATATAAATTACCTTGACGAGGGAATTACTAGTGATATGAGCAAATTCGCTGATGACACGAAGATAGGTAGGATAATCGATTCAGACGTAGATGTCACGGAACATAAGAACATAAGAAAGGAGGAACACTGCAGCAGGCCTGTTGGCCCATACTAGGCAGGTCCTTCACAATCCGTCCCACTAACAGAATATTTGCTCAACCCAATTTTCAATGCTACCCAAGAAATAAGCTTTGACAATTCTACCCACTCATGCGCGAGTCCCACTCAAATCCAACCCCTCTCACTCATGAATTTATCCAACCTAAATTTGAAACTACCCAAGGTCCTAGCTTCAATAACCCCACTAGGCAGACTGTTCCACTCATCAACCACCCTATTTCCAAACCAATACTTTCCTATATCCTTTCTAAATCTAAACTTATCTAACTTGAATCCATTATTGCGGGTTCTCTCTTGGAGAGATATCCTCAAGACCTTATTTATATCCCCTTTGTTAATACCCATTTTCCACTTGTATACCTCGATCATGTCTCCCCTCATTCTACGTCTTACAAGTGAATGTAATTTTAGGGTCTTCAAACTTTCCTCATACGGAAGATTTCTAATGCTATGTATTAATTTAGTCATTCTACGTTGAATGTTTTCTAATGAATTAATATCCATTCTATGGAGACCAGAACTGGGCTGCGTAATCTAGGTGAGGCCTTACTAACGATGTATAAAGCTGTAATATAACCTCTGGACTTCTGTTGCTTACAGTTCTTGATATCAATCCCAGTAATCTATTTGCCTTATTACGTACGCTTAGGCATTGCTGTCTTGGTTTAAGGTTGCTGCTTACCATCACCCCCAAGTCCTTCTCGCAATCTGTATGGCTAAGTTCTACGTTATTTAACTTATAAGTGCTTGGGTTATGGACACTCCCGAGCTTCAGAACCTTGCATTTATCTACATTGAACTGCATCTGCCACTTTTCTGACCACGAATTAAGTTTGTCTAAATCTTCCTGAAGTTCTATGACATCTATGTTTGAATCAATTATCCTACCTATCTTCGTGTCGTCGGCGAATTTGCTCATATCACTAGTAATTCCCTCATCAAGGTCATTGATATATATTATAAATAACAATGGGCCTAAGACTGATCCCTGTGGAACACTACTTGTTACAAGTCCCCATTCGGATTTAACCCCATTTATGCACACTCTCTGCTTCCTATTGGTGAGCCATGACTCGATCCATGACAGCACTTTTCCCCCAATGCCATGAGCTGCCACTTTCTTTAACAGTCTCTGGTGCGGTACTCTATCAAAAGCCTTACTAAAGTCTAAATAAACAATATCGAATTCTTTATCGTGATCAACAGCCTCAAAAGCTTTACTGAAGAAGGTTAATAAATTAGATAGGCAGGAACGGCCCCTCGTGAATCCATGCTGGGTATCATTAATCAAATTATGGTTATCTAGATGGCTTCTAATAATATCAGCTATAATTGACTCTAGTAATTTGCCTACAATTGAGGTCAGGCTTATTGGGCGGTAGTTTGACGGTAGTGACTTGTCCCCTGCTTTAAAAATAGGAATTACATTAGCCATCTTCCACATATCAGACACTACACCTGTTTGAAGAGATAAATTAAAAATGTTAGATATTGGTTCACAGAGTTCCATTTTGCATTCCTTAAGAACCCTTGCAAAAAGCTCATCAGGACCCGGCGATTTATTTTGTTTCAGTCGGTCCAGCTGTTTCATAATCATTTCGCTAGTGACTGTGATATTACATAATTTATCTTCTTCTGGGCCTCTGTAAAAATTAATTACTGGGATATTATTAATGTCTTCCTGTGTGAAAACCGAGAGAAAATAATTATTAAAAATAGAGCACATATCATTCTCCTTGTCAGTAAGATGCCCAAAGTTATTTTTAAGGGGACCTATCTTATCCCTAACTTTTGTTCTATAAACCTGGAAAAAACTTTTGGGTTAGTTTTTGAATCCCTAGCAACTTTAATTTCATAGTCCCGTTTAGCTTTTCTTATTCCCTTTTTAACGTCCCTCTTAATGTCAGTATACTGATTTATAAGATGACCCTCACCTCTTTTATGCGCCTATAAATTCCTTTCTTCTGCCCTAAAAGATATTTGAGCCTATTATTCATCCATTTTGGGTCATTTCTACTTGATCTAATTTCTTTATACGGGATAAATGTTCTTTGGGCAGCCTGTATAGTGTTAAGAAAACTGTCATATTGATACCTCTCTTCTTCACCCCAGTCCACAGTTGATAAGTGTTCTCTAAGTCCATTCATCAACTAGTCCATTCATCAACAGAAGTCCAGAGGTTATATTAAAGCTTTATACATCATTAGTAAGGCCTCACCTAGATTACGCAGCTCAGTTTTGGTCTCCATATTACAGAATGGACATAAATTCGTTAGAAAACATTCAGCGTAGAATGACTAAATTAATACATAGCATTAGAAATCTTCCTTACGAAGAAAGATTGAAGACCCTTAAATTACATTCACTTGTAAGACGTAGAATGAGGGGAGACATGATCGAGGTATACAAGTGGAAAATGGGTATTAACAAAGGGGATATAAATAAGGTCTTGAGGATATCTCTCCAAGAGAGAACCCGCAATAATGGATTCAAGTTAGATAAATTTAGATTTAGAAAGGATATAGGAAAGTATTGGTTTGGAAATAGGGTAGTTGATGAGTGGAACAGTCTGCCTAGTAGGGTTATTGAAGCTAGGACCTTGGGTAGTTTCAAATTTAGGTTGGATAAATTCATGAGTGAGAGGGGTTGGATTTGAGTGGGACTCGCGCATGAGTGGGTAGAATTGTCAAAGCTTATTTCTTGGGTAGCATTGAAAATTGGGTTGAGCAAATATTCTGTTAGTGGGACGGATTGTGAAGGACGTGCCTAGTATGGGCCAACAGGCCTGCTGCAGTGTTCCTCCTTTCTTATGTTCTTATGTTAACGTTTCGCTCTCCAGGAGCTTTTTCAAGCTCCTGGAGAGCGAAACGTTGCCACAATAAAATGTCACATTAGTTGCATTTGTTTCCTTTTACTTAACATATTGTCGGTAATTCTACCAATATTATTACAACATAAGGAAGGATGAACACTGCAGCAGGCCTGTTGGCCCATACTAGGCAGGTCCTTCACATTCCATCCCACTAACCGAACATTTGTTCAACCTAATTTTCAATGCTACCCAAGAAATATGCTTTGATCATTTTATTTACTCATGTGCAATTCCCACTCAAATCTTAAACATGTACTCATTGGAGCGGAGGAGTGAGAGATACATGATAATATATACATGGAAAGTACTTGAGGGCCTGGTCCCAAATCTGCACACTGCCATAACAACATACTGGAGTGAGAGATATGGGAGAAAGTGTAAAATATACCCAGTGAGGAGCAGGGGTGCGGTGGGGACAATACGGGAGCACTGTATTAACATCCGGGGTCCCAGACTATTCAGCATCTTACCAGAAGATATCCGAAACACGGCTGGAACCAGTGTAGAAGCCTTCATAAGAACATAAGAACATAAGAATGGAGGAACACTGCAGAAGGCCTACTGGCCCATACAAGGCAGGTCCATATCAAAACCACCACTACCTAAGAATTTATTCCCGTACTCACGACACCAATCAAACCCAGCCCCTCCCACTCATATATTTGTCCAATCTCTTTTTAAAGCCACCCTAGGTCCTAGCCTCTATCACAGTACTCGGAAGATTGTTCCACGCATCTACAACTCTGTTCGAAAACCATTACTTGCCTATGTCCTTTCTAAATCTAAATTTATCCAATTTAAATCCGTTATTTCTGGTTCTTACTTGGTTCGATATCCTCAGTATTTTACTAATATCTCCCTTGTTTATGCCCATCATCCACTTGTACACCTCGATGATATCTCCCCTCATTCTACGTCTCTCCAGAGAGTGGAGATTCAACGCTCAAAGTCTATCTTCATACGGGAGATTTCTTATACTGTAAATCATTTTAGTCATTCTTCTTTGTATGTTCTCCAATGAATCTATATCCATCCTGTAGTAAGGAGACCAAAACTGAGCTGCATAATCCAAATGAGGTCTCACTAGTGATGTATAGAGCTGTAAAATAACTTTTGGACTTCTGTTGCTTATACTTCTTGAAATAAATCCTAGTAATCTGTTAGCCTTATTGCGCACACTTAGGCACTGTTGTCTTGGCTTTAGATTCCTGCTTACCATGACTCCCAAGTCTTTTTCACATTCTGTATGATCAAGCTCTACTTCACCTAGTTTAAAAATTCGAGGGATATTTTCATTACCAATGACTAGTACCTTACACTTGTCCACATTGAACTTCATCTGCCACTTTTCAGACCAAGACATTAATTTGTCCAAATCCTCCTGGAGTTCACTGGTGTCCTCCTCAGAATGAATCATACGGCCTATTTTTGTATCATCAGCAAATTTACTCATGTCACTTGCAATTCCTTCATCAAGATCATTTATGAAATTATGAACAACAATGGGCCTAAAACTGATCCTTGTGGAACGCCACTAGTGACTAATCCCCATTCAAATATCTTCACCAGGTGCCAGATCAACCAGGCTGTGATGGATATGTGGGGCAGCGGGCCTCCAGCAGCAACAGCCTGGTTGACCAGGCAAGCACCAGACGAGCCTGGCCCATGGCCGGGCTCAGAGAGTAGATACTCTCGAAACTCTTCAAAGGTATATCAAAGGTATAACCTAAATTTAAAACTACCCAAGGTCCTTGCTTCAATAACCCTACTAGGCAGACTGTTCCACTCATCAACTACCCTATTTCCAAACCAATACTTTCCTATATCCTTTCTAAATCTAAACTTATCTAACTTGAATC
Source organism: Cherax destructor (assembly GCA_009830355.1). NCBI lineage: Eukaryota > Metazoa > Arthropoda > Malacostraca > Decapoda > Parastacidae > Cherax > Cherax destructor. Next base: position 48,202 of record WNWK01010246.1, on the reverse strand, counting down.
CATTATTGCGGGTTCTCTCTTGGAGAGATATCCTCAAGATCTTATTTATATCCCCTTTGTTAATACCCATTTTCCACTTGTATACCTCGATCATGTCTCCCCTCATTCTACGTCTTACAAGTGAATGTAATTTAAGGGTCTTCAATCTTTCTTCGTAAGTAAGATTTCTAATGCTATGTATTAATTTAGTCATTCTACGCTGAATGTTTTCTAACAAATTTATGTCCATTCTGTAATATGGAGACCAGAACTGAGCTGCGTAATCTAGGTGAGGCCTTACTAATGATGTATAAAGCTGTAATATAACCTCAGGACTTCTGTTGCTAACACTTCTTGATATAAATCCCAGTAATCTATTTGCCTTATTACGTACGCTTAGGCATTGCTGTCTTGGTTTAAGGTTGCTGCTTACCATCACCCCCAAGTCCTTCTCGCAATCTGTATGGCTAAGTTCTACGTTATTTAACTTATAAGTGCTTGGGTTATGGACACTCCCTAGCTTCAGAACCTTACATTTATCTACATTGAACTGCATCTGCCACTTTTCTGACCACGAATTAAGTTTGTCTAAATCTTCCTGAAGTTCTATGACATCAATGTTTGAATCAATTATCCTACCTATCTTCGTGTCGTCGGCGAATTTGCTCATATCACTAGTAATTCCCTCGTCAAGGTCATTGATATATATTATAAATAACAACGGGCCTAAGACTGATCCCTGTGGAACACCACTTGTTACAAGTCCCCATTCGGATTTAACCCCATTTATGCACACTCTTTGCTTCCTATTGGTGAGTTATGACTCGATCCATGACAACACTTTTCCCCCAATGCCATGAGCTGCCACTTTCTTTAACAGTCTCTGGTGCGGTACTAAATCAAAAGCCTTACTAAAGTCTAAATAAACAATATCGAATTCTTTATCATGATCAACAGCCTCAAAAGCTTTACTGAAGAAGGTTAATAAATTAGATAGGCAGGAACGGCCCCTCGTGAATCCATGCTGAGTCTCATTAATCAATTTATGGTTATCTAGATGGCTTCTAATAATATCAGCTATAATTGACTCTAGTAATTTGCCTACAATTGAGGTAAGGCTTATTGGGCGGTAATTTGACGGTAGTGACTTGTCCCCTGCTTTAAAAATAGGAATTACATTAGCCATCTTCCACATATCAGACACTACACCTGTTTGAAGAGATAAATTAAAAATGTTAGATAATGGTTCACAAAGTTCCATTTTGCATTCCTTAAGAACCCTTGCAAAAAGCTCATCAGGACCCGGCGATTTATTTTGTTTCAATCGGTCTAGTTGTTTCATAACCATTTCGCTAGTGACTGTGATATTACATAATTTATCTTCTTCTGGGCCACTATAAAAATTAATTACTGGGATATTATTAGTGTCTTCCTGTGTGAAAACCGAGAGAAAATAATTATTAAAAATAGAGCACATATCATTCTCCTTGTCAGTAAGATGCCCAGAGTTATTTTTAAGGGTACCTATCTTATCCCTAACTTTTGTTCAATAAACCTGGAAAAAACTTTTTGGGTTAGTTTTTGAATTCCTAGCAACTTTAATTTCATAGTCCCGTTTAGCTTTTCTTATACCCTTTTTAACGTCCCTCTTAATGTCAGTATACTGATTTATAAGATGACCCTCACCTCTATTTATGCGCCTATAAATTCCTTTCTTCTGCTGTAAAAGATATTTGAGCCTATTATTCATCCATTTTGGGTCATTTCTACTTGATCTAATTTCTTTATATGGGATAAATGTTCTTTGGGCAGCCTGTATAGTGTTAAGAAAGCTGTCATAATGATAGCTCTCTTCTTTACCCCAGTCCACAGTTGATAAGTGTTCTCTAAGCCCATTATAATTTGCTAATCGATAGTCTGGGACTGTTACTGAATTATCCCTACTATCATACATCCATTCAATGCTAAAGGTAATTGACTTGTGGTCGCTCGTGCTGAGTTCGTCTGTAATTTCTAAATTATTAACAAGGGATTCTTTGTTTGCCAGAACCAAGTCAAGTAGGTTATTTCCCCTTGTAGGTTCTGTCACAAACTGCTTAAAAAAACAATCCTGAACTACTTCTAAAAAGTCGTTTGATTCTAAATTACCTGTCAAGAAATTCCAATCAATCTGACTAAAGTTAAAGTCCCCTAGAATCAATACGTTATCATGACTTGTGGCCTTAACAATTTCCTCCCAAAGAAGTTTCCCTTGTTCCCTATTTAAGTTAGGAGGACGATATATCACGCCTAAAATCAATTTTTCACACCCCTCTGAAAATTCTATCCAGACAGACTCAGTATGCATTACTCAAGAAATCGTAATGACACGATTGCAAACAAACCATACCACGGGTGGGGTTCGAACCCGCGGTCAGAGAGTCTCAAAACTCTAGACCGTCGCGTAAGCCACTAGGCCATCTAGCTTCAATACGATTCATCCAACTAGGTATATTTCTACACCATAGGAAGGTTAGCATAGGCACGGCCATGCTAGCGGGAGATTCGTCTGTAAAAACTTGCATTTGTGGTCACAGTGGTGCCTATGCTAACCTTCCTATGGTGTAGAAATATACCTAGTTGGATGAATCTTATTAAATCTAGTTGACCTAGTGGCTTACGCGACGGTCTAGAGTTTTGAGACTCTCTGACCGCGGGTTCGAACCCCACCCGTGGTATGGTCTGTATGCATTATTTCAGAATTTATATCCGTTTTTATGCAACAATTTAAATGATCACGGACATAGAGTGCCACCCCACCCCCTTTCCCTATACTTCTGTCTACTTGGAACAATTTAAAACCCTGAATGTGACATTCAGCGGGGCATGTCCCGATTTTTCATATTAAACCACGTCTCAGTTAATGCAAAAACATCTATATTACTTGCACTTGCAACTAATCTCAATTCGTCCATCTTATTTCTCGCACTACGACTATTAGTATAAAAAAATGTTCAGAAAACCTCCCTTATCTTTACTCTTCTTGTTCATTTCTGTTTTTCCACTATACCTATTGCTGTCCTTGTCACCTAGTGCCACTGACTCTCCAATATGGAGATTCAACGCTCTAAGTCTATCTTCATACGGGAGATTTCTTATACTGTAAATCATTTTAGTCATTCTTCTTTGTATGTTCTCCAATGAATCTATATCCATCCTGTAGTAAGGAGACCAAAACTGAGCTGCATAATCCAAATGAGGTCTCACTAGTGATGTATTGAGCTGTAAAATAACTTTTGGACTTCTGTTGCTTATACTTCTTGAAATAAATCCTAGTAATCTGTTAGCCTTATTGCACACACTTAGGCACTGTTGTCTTGGCTTTAGATTTCTGCTTACAATGACTCCCAAGTCTTTTTCACATTCTGTATGATCAAGATCTAATTCACCTAGGTTATAAATTCGAGGGATATTTTCATTACCAAGGACTAGCACCTTACACTTGTCCACATTGAACTTCATCTGCCACTTTTCAGACCAAGACATTAATTTGTCCAAATCCTCCTGGAGTTCACTGGTATCCTCCTCAGAATGAATCATACGGCCTATTTTTGTATCATCAGCAAATTTACTCATGTCACTTGCAATTCCTTCATCAAGGTCATTTATGTAAATTATGAACAACAATGGGCCTAAAACTGATCCTTGTGGAATGCCACTAGTGACTAATCCCCATTCAGATTTGACCCCATTAATGGAAACTCTGCTTTCTTTTGGTAAGCCATGCCTCTATCCATGCTAGAACTTTACCTCCTATACCATGAGCCGCCACCTTTCTTAAGAGTCTCTTCTGAGGTACTCTATCGAAGGCCTTACTGAAATCCAAGTAAACTATATCATATTCTTTATCACTGTCTACTGCCTCAAATGTTTTATTGAAAAACGTCAGTAAATTTGTCAGGCAGGAACGACCTCTCGTGAACCCATGCTGAGATTCATTAATCAAATTATGTTCTTCAAGGTGACTTCTAATAATATCAGCTATAATTGACTCTAATAATTTGCCTACTATAGACGTGAGGCTTATTGGACGGTAATTTGATGGAATTGACTTATCCCCTGATTTGAATATAGGAACTACATTAGCTATCTTCCACATCTCTGGCACAACGCCAGTTAGGATGGACGTATTAAACACATTCGTTAATGGCTGACTAAGTTCCATCTTGCATTCTTTAAGTACCCTGGAAAACAACTCGTCGGGTCCCAGGGATTTATTTTGCTTCAGTTTATCTATCTGTTTGATAACCATGTCGTGACAGTAATATTAGTTAATTTGAATATTTCAGGAACTGAATAATTGTTAATTTCTGGAATCTCATTTACGTCTTCTTGTGTAAAGACTGACAAAAAATAGTCATTAAATAGAGAACACATTTCCAGTTCGTTATCCGTCAGCTGTCCATTCCCAATTTTCAGAGGTCCTACCTTTTCCCTCACCTTCGTCCTATACACTTGAAAGAACCCTTTTGGATTAGTCTTTGATTCATTAGCAACCTTAATCTCATAGTCACGTTTAGCCTTTCTAATCCCCTTTTTTACTTCTCTTTTCAACTGAACATATTGGTCAATAAGGTTAACATCTCCTCTTTTGATGCGCCTATAAATTCCTCTTTTCTCCCCTAATAGATGTTTTAGCCTCCTGTTAATCCATTTGGGATCGTTATTATTTGACCTAAATTCTCTCTAGGGAATAAATATACTCTGTGCACGTTGTACATTATTAAGAAAAAATCATAAACGCAGATCCCATCGTAATCGTTAGCTAGATTACCCCAGTCGAGATTAGACAGGTGTTCTCTAAGTCCAATATAATCGGCAGAACGAAAATCAGGAACTTTTACCGTATTATCCCTATTCTCGTACTCCCAGGTAATATTAAAAGTAATGGATTTGTGATCACTAGCTCCAAGCTCTTCAGTGATCTCCAGATTATTTACAAGAGTTTCTTTATTTGACAAGACTAGGTCGAGCAAATTATTACCTCTGGTAGGCTCCGTCACACACTGCTTCAGAAAACAGTCCTGAACTACTTCCATAAAGTCACTGGACTCCAGATTACCGGTCAAAGAAGTCCAGTCAATTTGACTAAAGTTAAAATTCCCTACTATCACTACGTTATTGTGTCTAGAAGTCCTAACAATTTCGTCCCAAAGAAGTCTCCCTCTATCGTGATCCAAGCCTGGAGGTCGGTATATTACACCTAGAATCAGTTTTACTTGACCTTCTACAAACTCTACCCAAACGGATTCTGTTAATGATCCATATCTTTTTATGCCTGTTTTTATGCAAGAACTCATTTGAAATTAAGACCTTTTTAAATTTTTCTCTTATACGTTTAAAGATATATATTTTTTCATTTATGTTAATGTAAAAAATAATAATTTTGTACCAATAGAACCTGTAGTTTACCTGGAGAGGGTTTCGGGGGTTACCGCCCCAGCAGCTCGGTCTGAGACCAGGCATCATGGTGGATCAGGGTCTGATTAACCAGGCTGTTACTGCTGGCCGCACGCAAACTGACGTAAGAACCACAGCCCAGTTGGTCAGGTACTGACTTTAGGTGCCTGTCCAGTGCCTTCTTGAACACAGTCAAGGGTCTATTGGTAATTTCCATAATGTATGCTTTGAGGCAGTTGAACAGTCTTGAGCCTCGGGCACTTATTGTGTTGTCTCTCAGTGTTCTCGTGTCACCCCTGCTTTTCATCGTGGGAATGCTGCATCTCCTGCCGAGTCTTTTGCTTTCATAGGGAGAGATTTTCGTGTGCAAGTTTGGTACCAATCCCTCCAGGACCTTCTAAGTGTATATTATCATGTATCTCTCTCCTGCGTTCCAGGGAATACAGATCAATGACCTTCAACCATTCCCAGTAATTTAGATGCTTTATCGTATTTATGTGTGCTGTGAAAGTTCTTTGTACACTCTCCAGGTCTGCAATGTCGCCAGCCTTGAAGGGAGCCGTTAGTGTACAGCAGTATTCCAGCCTAGAGAGAACAAGTAATTTGAAGAGTGTCATCATGGGCTTGGCGTCCCTAGTTTTGAAGGTTCTCATTATCAATCGTATCATTTTCCTAGCTGATGAGGTAGATACATTGTTATGGTCTTTAAAGGCGAAATCCTCTGACATTATCACACCCAAGTCCTTCACATTTCTTTTTCGCTCTATTGTATGGTTAGAATTTATCGTATACCCTGATACATTTTTAATTTCTTCAAGTTTTCCATATCTGAGTAGTTGAAATTTCTCGTTGAACTTCATATTATTTTGAGTGGCCCATTTGAAGACTTGATTGATGTCCGCTTGGAATTTTGTAGTGTCTTCAATGGAGGTCACTGCCATGGCAATCCGGGTGTCATCTGCAAAGCTTACATCTCTGTCTATGTCAGAAATGAGGATGAGGAATAGAATGGGAGCGAGTACTGTGCCTTGTGGAACAGAGCTTTTCACCGTGGCTGTCTGGGACTTTACTCTGTTTACTATTACTCTTTGTGTTCTATTTGTCAGGAAGTTATAGATCCATCTACCAACTTTTCCTGTTATTCCTTTATCGCGCATTTTGTGTGCTATTACACCATGGTCACACTTGTTGAAAGCTTTTGCAAAGTCTGTGTATACTACATCTGTATTTTGTTTATCCTCAACAGCATCCAGGACCCTGTCATAGTGGTCCAGTAACTGGGACAGGCAGGAGCGACCTGCTCTAAACCCGTGTTGCCCAGGGTTATGTAATTGATGGGTATCTAGGTGGTTGGCGATCTTGCTTCTTAGAACCCTCTCAAAGATTTTTATGATATGGGATGTTTGTGCTATTGGTCTGTAGTTCTTTGCAATTGTTTTACTGTTGTTTTTAGTGTGTGTTGGATGACCCCTGTGTCCATGCTCCCTCTCCATAGAATGCTGAAGGCACACGATAGGGCTTCTTGCAATTCTTGATGTTCCATGAGTCTGGGCCTGGGGCAGAGTGCATAGGCATGTCATTTATTGCCTTTTCAAAGTCTTGTGGAGTTAAAATAATACCCGAGATTTTTGAGATAACGAAATTTTGCGTTTCGTTCATAAAGAATTCATTTGGATTGTCGACCCTTAGTCTGGGCAGCGGCTCGCTTGAGTCGCATTGGGACTTTAGTATCTCACTCATTTCTTGGCTGTAATCTGTGTATGTCCCATCTCGCCTAAGTAGGGGCACAATACTGGATGTTGTTTTTTCCGTTAGATTTGGCATAAGAGAAGAAGTATTTTTTTTTTTTTTCAATTTCCTTTATGGCTTTTAGTTCTTCCTGTTATTCTTGTCTCCTGTAAGATTCCTTCAGCTTAAGTTCAATATTTGCAATTTCATTGACCAGTTCCTCTCTACGTATTTCAGATATATTGGCCCCTCTCAGCAGCTCTGTGACTCTTCACCTTCGTCTGTATAGGGAGTGTCTCTCTCTTTATAGTTTACATCTTCTCTTTCTTTTTCTTAATGGAATGTGTATTGAGCAGATCTCAAGAACCACAGAGTTCATTTTTTCTAGGGAACTGTTCGGATCCGTGTTGTTTAGGATATCTTCCCAGCATGTTTCATTTAGGACATGGTTGATTTGATCCAATTATATGTTTTTGTTATTAAAATTAAATTTTGTGAAGAGACCTTCATGACTGATCACATTTTGTTGGTCAGGAGCCCTCTGCATACATGTCTGTACCTCTATTATGCTATGATCTGAGTGTATTGTCTTTGATACAGTTATATTCCGTATCAGATCGTCGTTGTTAGTGAAGATGAGGGTCAGCGTATTTTCTAGTCTTGTAGGACTTTTTATTAACCTAAGGAAAGCTTTCGACACAGTAAACCACGACATCCTACTCCACAAACTTGACCATTATGGTATAAGAGGCCATGCACTTGCATATTTCAAATCCTACATTAATAATAGGTATCAGTATGCCACCATTAAAGACAACCTCCTCAACAGGGCCACTTGATACTGGAATACCACAGGGAAGTGTCCTTGGTCCCCTGCTCTTCCTCTTATACATCAATGATCTTCCCAATGTATCACAACACCTGAAACCAATTCTCTTTGCTGACGACACGACTTATGTCATCTCCCACCCAAATCTTGCCACGCTCAACACCATTGTTAACGAGGAACTACTAAAAATATCTACATGGATGACAGCCAATAAACTTACACTCAACACTGATAAGACCGTATATATTATGTTTGGTAACAGAGCAGATGATGCACAATTAAACATTAAGATCGAAAACACTCTTATTGCTAAACATAATGAGGGCAAATTCCTGGGCCTTCACCTCGACAGTAACCTGAAATTCAGCACTCATATCCAACACATAACAAAAAAAGTGTCCAAAACTGTTGGGATCCTCTCTAAGATACGTTACTATGTACCACAATCAGCCCTACTCACACTATACTATTCACTCATCTATCCCTACCTCACATATGCCATTTGTGCTTGGGGATCAACAGCAATTACCCACCTAAAGCCAATAATAACCCAACAAAAAGCCGCAGTAAGAATTATCACACAATCCAACGCTAGGCAACACCCCCCACTCTTCAAAGACCTAAACCTACTCACTGTTCAGAAAATCCACACTTACTACTCTACAATCTACATTTATAAAACCATAAATTCCAACTTTAACCCTGAGCTAAAATACTTTCTTGATAGTTATGACAGGACCCATAGACATAATACCAGACACAAACATCTCTGACATTCCCCGTGTCCGGCTAAATCTATACAAAAATTCAATGCGCATAAGTTCAGTTTGATATCTTTATTATGCACCCCATACCCATCCTGTGGGCGGTAGTCAAAAGATTACAGAGGTACATAATGGGTCCAGGGACTGGACCCCAAAGTTTTGATAGCTGAGCAAGTTACAAAGGTAATGAACTAACAAGCTACAAAGGTAATGAACTCACAAGTTACAAAGGTAATGAAACATGTAAGTAAATTTACTTACTTACGTTTATACATGGTTACAATCATGAACAAATTATAACGCAATGAACACTTCACTAGTCTACACCCAGTCACAACTGTAATGAGTTCTTGGTGCAAATTTTATTGTTGGGTCACACACACACATATACATACACACTTACATATACACATACACACACACATACACATACACACACATATATATACATACACACACACGCACACACAACAGGCCCAGCCTTCAATCGACATGTGCACAGGACAAATTGGCAATCAACACGCACACACACACACGTGGCAATGCTTTATTTACAGGGAGCAAAGTCAGGGTATTTTTCCAGAATGGTCTGTAATATACCACTGTGGATAAAATATTTTGACATATCTTGAACATTTCTGAGTGAGTTGTCTCTGAATTCATTAATTTTATCGCACTCCAGTACATAATGACGCAGGGTGTGACGCACTCCAGTACATAATGACGCAGGGTGTGACAATAATCCAACTGGCAAAGTTTACATCTTGTTTGGTCTACATCTGGTGGTGGTGATTTAAATTGCCAAAGATACTTGTAACCCAGCCGGAGGCGGGCGGTAGTGACATCCAAGAGTCTGCTTATTTTGTTGGATGCACCATAGACATGTGGCTCCTCCTGCATGATAGAATGATGATAGATGGACTGACTGGTGTCAATCTCCCTGAGTCTTAAGTCAATAAAATTCAGTTGAAGTTCTTTTCGTATTATTGTTCTCAAACTGCTAACTGACAAGCCAAGATTGTAATCTATCCCCTCTTTGAAAGCATAAAACTTAGCCAATTTATCAGTTCTATCATGCATCTGAAGACCAATGTGAGATGGAATCCACAGCATGTGCACTCTGACTCTACTATCCACAATCCTACCATACCTGTGCCTGGCTTCTGACACGAGCATGCTACAAGTTATACTTGATGAGTTAAGAGCATTTATGGATGACAGAGAATCAGTTACAATTAGAGAGTTAACCTTAGATACATGGACGCATTTGAGTGCAAGGAGTATGGCAAACAGTTCTGTCTGAAGGGTAGAGGCCCAGTTATTGATGCGTGCTCCAATTTCTTTAAGAGAGTCATCACTTTGTATGACAACAGCAGCACTACCAGCTGCACCAGTGGATTGGTGAACAGAACCATCAACGTAAATAATTTGTGAGAGAGTGTGCTGTTTGGCTAAATTATCAATACAGCTTAAGGCATTATGTTTGGCTTCAAGGCGAAGCTTTGGTTGTGATTTAAGAAGTAGTTTGGGGGAAATGGAGGGATGATAGTTTGGAATTGGGTAATATTCCATGGAGCGGAGGACTGCTGTTGCCTTACTTGCCACAGATCATGTATCTGATTCATGCAGAGGTCGGTTCCAGTTTTTTCGATCCATCTGGAGGGATGTTCACCAGTGCTGAGGAAAGTTTGGAGGGCTTCTGTGCAGGGGTTTGAATGGGCTTGCCTGAGCATATTAACCCCAATTAGGATATTTCTTTCAGTAACACGATCTCTGATCCTTGGAATATCAAGTTCTTTCTGCATATTTAAAATTTTGGCAGTACGAGGGCATCCTAAAATGATCCTCATTGCTTCGTTCTGCAGTTTTTCCAGCCCTCCAAGCTTCCAGTCAGACACAAGAACAAGTAGTGGGGCAGCATAATCAACCAATGATCTAATATAAGCAAAATACATCATTTTCACAATTTTAACATTAGCACCATACCTGGGGTGAAACCCTGCCACAACTCTTAGTGCTCTCAGCCTTTCTTTGTATTGACGACAAAGTCTCGTTACAACAGGTCCAAGTAGTGGGACCTCAAAGCCTAGATACCTGTATCTGTTTACATATTCTAGAAGAGACCCATCATGCAACTGGATCTGGCGAACAGTGCCTCTCTGTCGAGGAGGACGCCTATTGAGTATCTTTGTTTTATCAGTAGAGATTATCAACCCCAGGTCCTGACACGAGGCTAGTACATCGTTAAGGATGTTTTGGGTGTTGGAGAATCCGGTGGTGTGAATCATTATATCATCAGCAAAACTGATCATATAATGATGGGACTGGCTAGGCATAGCATTAAGTAAGTCATTAATTAGAATATTGAATAGAGTGGGACTGAGCACACCTCCCTGTGGGGTTCCTAATTCAAAGTCTTTAGTTATACTTCTATGCCCCTGGAACAACACAGAAGACTTTCTGTTGGACAGGTATCCATATAAAAGGGCCTAAAATCTGGAACTCCCTGCCTGAAAACTCTAGAACTGCAGACACAACCTCCATTTTCAAAAGCACTGTTTAAAAACATCTTATCTCACTTACGCACCCAACCGGTAGCTAACCACATGAAAACTACTTTATCTTGCACATATCCACAGCAAAATACACTTATTGATATCTGTGACTTCCCTTAATTTACACATGACTGTAAACATAAAATTCTGAATACAGCTATTGATTCATAATTCTTAAGCTAGTCAAGTTTGCCTAAGACACTCCAATATAGAAACTGTATCATACCAAAACGAGACCATTTCTATTAATAGATAAACTAATTGTTAAGTTCTTAAATATTTTGAACTACTTCAATTTTGTAAATCTAGTTGATCACTACAATTACCTAACCTCAATACCAGTATGATCCATATCCTGTGTTAATATAGAGTAAGAAATAGTATTAGTCTGCCCGAAATGCCTAGGCATACCTAGGCATACTAGTGGCCTTCTTGTAATAAGTATTTTATAATATGTAATAATACCATAAAATATGTAAACCCCACATTGAAATATTAACAGAAATAAAGAATTTTAATTTTAATTTTAATATTTGCTGGTTTAAGGTGAATTTGGTGCAGAGATTAATAGTTTGTGTGTGTGTGTGTGTGTGAATTTTCATCTGCGCTGCCTCTTGGGGTGATCTCTGCTAAAACATTGTTTGCTATACTCCTCCATTTTAGGTGTCTTAAGTTGAAATCTAGTAGTAAGATGTTTGGGGCAGGAGTTGGGAGATTTTCCCGACAGTGGTCAATTTTAAAAAACTGCTCCTGGAATTGCTGGGAACTTGCATCTGGAGGCTTATATACCAACCACAATGACATGGTTTTTGGTTTTCAATCTTTACCGCCAAAACTTCAACTACATCATTTGAGGTGTTTAGTAGTTCTGAGCAAATGAGCGACTCTGTGACATTCAGGCCAACCCCCCCCCTTGTTGCCTGTTTAGTTTGTCGCATCTGAATAGGTTATAACCTGGGATCCATATTTCGTTGTCAAGATTATCCTTTGTTTGGGTCTCTGTGAATGCTGCAAACCTTGCATTTGACTCCATGAGCAGTCCCTTAATGTAAGGATTTTTTTTGTTTTTTTGACGGCTTTAGACCCTGTATGTTTGCAAAGAAAAATGTTGTTATATTGGTGGAATTTAGGGGGGGTTTATTTGCTGGCTCTAATATCTGTTGTTCTGGAGTGGAGGCCAATGACTGTGCCTCTGCTACAGAAGTGTTTTCAGTTTGTGTAGGATTATTGTCATTTCTTGCCTGTCTTTTTTCCCTTCTGGCCCTAAAAAAAACTCCGTCCCTGGAGGGGTTGTGGCTCCCCTCTTTTGTTTCCCATAGTCTGGCTGGTCTGTGTCTTCTTGTCCCCTTTAGATGATGTGCCTGGCAGTATGTGTTGTAGCATTTTCTTTCATGGATTGATGAGTGACACATTTCTGGGTGAAATAAGTTACAGGAGGGGAAATTGCACTCTCCTGTTGCCATGTGGGTGTGGCATTTTTTGGGGTGGTCAAAGGTGCATGATACCCAAGGCATAGTATTTGCATAGGTTGGATTTTCGTTTGCTAGGATTCATTGTAGCTGTATTCGCTGCTGGTGCATTTTTTCTGTTTCCTTCCTATCTATCCCCCCCAGTATGGGCATCAGTTCTTCTACCAGGTTTTGCTGGTAATGTGTCGACACTGTTTTCTGAGGCATCATCCCCTTTTGTTCCATCTCCAGCAGTATCGCTATTTTGTACCTCTGTGGATTGAATAGCGTTGTCTTTATTTGTTTCATCACCAGGGCCAGTGTCTCCTTTTGGTTCACTGTCCTCCAGGACAACACTAGCACCCTCAGGAGCACTGTCCTCCAGGACAACACTAGCACCCTCAGGAGTGCTGTCGTTCAAGACATCCCCGTCCAAACCACCCATCTTATTTTCCCAGCTGTCATACCATGTTGACATGTCTTTCAAGAAGGATCTTTTATTGGTGTTCTTGTCTTTTAATATAGATGTAATTTACTCATACAGGTGTATCTCGTTTGGGCAGACCCAAAAATCTCTCTCTGTTTTTGTCAAGGGTGGTCAATGGTTGAAAATCCCTGCATATACCATGGGACCATTGACCACAAAGATTGCAAGCAATCCAGGCCTGTTTTCGTCCCTTACCCTTTCTACAGACTACACAGATCTTCATGGTGGTGGTCATCTTACAACACTTGACCACTCTCCTAGCTAACTAGTCTATAATTTCTCGAAGTATTTAGTTGTTTTTAACAGTTCTTCCGATTTGAATCCGGTCCTTTGTTCACTTATTTCTTGAATGAATCTGGGCGAAACCGGTTTGTGGCTCACTATATATATATATATATATGTTAAGTAAAAGGACACAATTGCAACTAATGTGACATTTTATTAGCCACAATAAAATGTCACATTAGTTGCAATTGTGTCCTTTTACTTAACATATTGTCGGTAATTCTACCAATATTATTACATATATATATATTTTTTTTTTTTTGCTAATAACCACATTAAAAGTAGATCTGTTTATTTGTTGTAGTTGCTGTTTGGGTGTATAATGAGGGCGTGTAAAACCCCATCAGCTTATGAATCCGGTCAGAGGATACCTTGTTTTCAACGAATCCGTTTGAATCCGGTCGTTGGTTCACGTGTTTCTTGGACGAATCCAGGCGAATCCGGATTAGTGGATCACTTATTTTGGACGTATCCAGTCGGTGATTTTGGACTAGCACATGGAAAGGACTACTGGAAGAATAATTAACAGTAATATGTGTTCAGTTTGATACTAAAAGTATAACTTGCGTGTTGGAGCAGCCGTGGCTTCTGAAGATGAAGATTACTGGAGGAATATTTGATTTTCGTTGTGTATATTGCGACCGCTGCTAACTACAGGTTTAGTGTATTACCACAAACTGTATACGTCACTCCATCGCAATAGGTACCGATTTGTTACTGGTTAATAGCTACGACAACACTGTAAGGTTTCTGAATGATGACACTAGGTGGATGGTATCACTAAATTTTAGGTAAGGTACACTGGCAGGTTTAAAAATTATTAATACGAGCTGACCGGCATGGTAGGGTTCTGGCGACTGTTGGCAACTGTTTACCACGTGAACCTTGCATCTTTAGGCCTAAATTCACCTTAAATTTCACCTTTCATTTATTTGGTATCTTATCTATATATTACAGTACCACTGTGATAAACACTATAACACTATATATGACACTATTATCTTGGAGACTCTTTCCTCTGGCAAAAAAGGTTCTATTATTGTTGTTATTTGCACACGGTATACTAAGCCTAATGTCCCCTCTTGAAAGTATACTCTGGCAGGTATTGCACACTAATTCTCCTTTTTGACGCAGTGTATACTATTTTTCTGCTAGTTTGGTTCCAAGCGCTGGAGGGATGAACCTTATAAGTTCACTGGCACAGTCTAGAGTTCTGGCACGCAAGCGAGATCACGGAGCACGGCGGCACTTGCGAGTGGAATATTATATTGTTACCCAAAAAATGTGGAAAATTGTGTTGTATTGAAACTAGGAAATATTCTAACGAAAGAGTGGACCTTTTTTGTTCTGTTACCCGAAAACGTGGAAAATTATTATTGTGTAGCAAATAAGAATGATGAAAAAAAATGTGTATTAGTGTTTACCTGGGTTGATTTAACTTGTTGTTCTCCCATGTTTTAACTTGTTGACCTGTGTTTACTTGATTCAATTTGTTGTGCCCCATAGGAAGGAACCTTACCATACCCCATAGAGTGGATGTACAAACGTGGCTCAATATTGTGGACCTTTATCAATTGACAAGTATGTCATCACACGTGACGTCATATCCCACCTGTACTCGCTTGATTGAGCTTGTTGTACTCCTTAGGGGTGCCCATGTGAGGCAGGTCCAAGTCAGTGCCCACTTGGGGGTTACCTTCAATATTGATCCAAGGAGATGGAGCATTGAAAAAATCGAGGTAAATCTTGATCTGAGGAAGTGGATGCGTAAAGGCAAAATTCGAAAAATTTGGTGGTATTAAAAAATTCGAGGAGCAGGGTTGATCTGGGAGTAAGGGGGCGCACCAAAAGGGGTAGTGGGGGCGCGGGCGGAGTGGGGCAGGAAAGTGGGACCACTCAGGGAGGAGACCGCTCAGCCATAAAATACACTACTACTACCCACTCTCCAACAGCTCACCAAGTCATTAAAAAACATTCGTCTCCATTTGCTCCTATCTAATGCACTCACACACTTTTGTGGAAAATTCAAGCCCCTCACACACAAATCCTTCTTTACCCCCTCACTCAAACCTTTCATAGGACGACTCCTATCCCGTCTTCCTTTGACTACAGATTTATATGCCCTCCAAGTCAATCTATTTTGTTCCTCTCTAAAAGTTTGACCCACCTCACGAGCCCCTCTTCAGACCTCTTAATAATACTTTTAGTAACCCCACACCACCTAATCAAGCTACAGATTCTCTGCATCATATTCACACCACACATTGCCCTCAGACACAACATCTCCACTGCCTCCAGCCTTCTCCTTGTTGCAACATTAACCACCCATGTTTCACACCCATATAAGAGCATCGATACCATTATACACTCAAACATTCCCTTCTTTGTTCCCCTCAAGGAAGGTTCCTTGATGCAGGTGAGGGGCTCTGATCTAGGAAATTGGAGCGGTGCTTCAGTTCCCTGAATTGAGTCTGAATGCCTTCCATCCCCCTCCCCACAGGCACTGTATAATCCTATCGGTTTAACACTCCCCATGATAATAATAATAATAATAATAATAATAATAATAATAATAATAGTAATCCCCTCTTTGCTTCCACGGACAAAGTTCTTTGTCTCCACAGACTCTTCAGTACTCCACTCACCTTTTTCCCCCACATTAATTATATTATTCACCTCGTTGTTCACAAACCCATCAGCTTCAAGTCTACTCTCAGATATCTGAATACATTAATTTCCTCCATACTCCCTCCTTCCAATCTGATATCCAAACTTTCATTACCTAAATTTTTTGTTTTCATCACCTTGTTCTTTTCAATGTTCAGTTTTAATTTCTTTCTTTAACATACCCTGTCGAACTCGTCCACCAACCTCTGCACATTCTCTTCAGAACCCTCAAAAAGCACAGTGTCATCAGCAAAGAGCAACTGTGAAAACTCCCACTTTCTGTTAGATTCTTTACCTTTTAACCCCACACCTCTTGCCAACAACCATGGTGACATCACACATCCCTATCTAAGGTAATCTCCCATTCTCCTACATACTCTAACCTGAGACTCACTATCCTCGTGGATGCTCTTAACTACTTTTAGTAACCAACCACCTTTTCCTTACATATATATATATATATATATATATATATATATATATATATATATATATATATATATATATATATATATATATATATATATATATCATCCCGAACCTAACTAAAAATATATTTCATTGTGTTTGTTTATTATTAAATTATTGTAAACTTATCTAAAATATATTTAGTTGGATTAGGATAAATTAAATTGTGTTTGTTATAATAAGGTCAGGTAAGTTTTCTAAGGTTCTTTAGGAACAAAATTATTAATTTTTACATTAACATAAATGAAAAAATATATCTTTAAACGTATAAGAGAAAATTTTAGAAAGGACTTAATGTTAAATGAGTTCTTGCTATTTGACCAATTTTACCTATTCGGCACGACATATATATATATATATATATATATATATATATATATATATATATATATATATATATATATATATATATATATATATATATATATATAAGTGAGTGTAAAACGAAAGCCTGTATTTGTTTTACATGATGTTAGGATTGCTGGTGTCTTTTTTGTCTCATAAACATGCAAGATTTCAGGTACGTCTTGCTACTTCTACTTACACTTACGTCACATTACACATACATATACACATTTATGTATACACACTCATTTGAGTTTTCTTTGATTTTATCTTAATAGTTCTTGTTCTTTTTGCTTTTCCTTTCATATTCATGGGAAAGTGGAATAAGAATCTTTCCTCCGTAAGCCATGCGTGTTGTAAAAGTCAACTAAAATGCCGGGAACAATGGGCTAGTAACCCCTTTTCCCGTATAGCTTACTAAAAAGAAAAAGAAGAAAACCGTCAAAGTGGGATGTTTGAATGTGCGTGGATGTTGTGCGAATGATAAGAAAGAGATGATTGTAGATGTTATGAATGAAAAGAAGCTGGATGTCCTGGCTTTAAGTGAGACAAAGCTGAAGGGGGTAGGAGAGTTTCAGTGGGGATAAATAAATGGGATTAGGTCAGGGGTTTCAAATAGAGTTAGAGCTAAAGAAGGAGTGGCAATAATGTTGAATAATCAGTTATGGCAGGTAAAGAGGGAATATAAATGTTTAAATTCAAGGATTATGTGGAGTAAAATAAAGGTTGGATGTGAAAAGTGGGTTATAGTAAGTGTTTATGCACCTGGAGAAGAGAGAAGTGTAGAGGAGAGAGAGAGATTTTGGGGAATGTTGAGTGAGTGTGTGGGGAGTTTTGAACCAAGTGAGAGAGTAATTGTGGGTGGGGATCTTAATGCTAAAGTGGGTAAAAATGTTGTGGAGGGAGTAGTAGGTAAATTTGGGGTGCCAGGGGTAAATGTAAATGGGGAACCATTAATTGAGCTATGTGTAGAAAGAGGTTTGGTAATAAGTAATACATATTTTATGAAAGAGGATAAATAAATATACAAGGTATGATATAGCACGTAAGGAAAGTAGTTTGTTGGATTATGTATTGGTGAATAAAAGGTTGATGGGTAGGCTTCAGGATGTACATGTTTATAGAGGGGCAACGGATATATCAGATCATTATTTGGTTGTAGCTAGAGTTAGAGTAAAAGGTAGATGGGACAAAAAGAAAATGGCAACAGCAAGAGAGAGGTAAAAGTATATAAACTAAGGGAGGAGGAAGTTAGGGTGAGATATAAGCAACTATTGGCAGGAAGGTGGGCTAGTGCAAGTATGAGTAGTAGGGGGGTTGAAGAGAGTTGGGATAGTTTTAAAAATGCAGTATTAGAATGTGGGGCAGAAGTTTGTGGCTATAGGAGGGTGGGTGCAGGAGGAAAGAAGAGTGAGTGGTGGAATGAAGAAGTAAAGGGTGTGATAAAAGAGAAAAATGTAGCTTATGAGAGGTTTTTACAAAACAGAAGTGTTAATAGAAGAGAAGAGTATATGAAGAGTAAAAGAAAGGTAAAGAGAGTGGTGAGAGAGTGCAAAAGAAGAGCGGATGAAAGAATGGGAGAGGCTCTGTCAAGAAATTTTGCTGAAAACAAGAAATTTTTTTGGAGTGAGATAAACAAGGTAAGAAAGCCTAGGGAACGAATGCATTTGTCAGTTAAAAACAGAGTAGGGGAGTTAGTAGATGGGGAGCTGGAGGCATTGGGTAGATGGCGGGAATATTTTGAGGAACTTTTAAATGTTGATGAAAAAAGGGAGGCGGTAATTTCATGTACTGGCCAGGGAGGTACAACATCGTTTAGGAGTGAAGAAGAGAAGGAAGTGAGTGTGGGGGAGGTGCGTGAGGCATTACGTAGAATGAAAGGGGGTAAAGCAGCTGGAACTGACGGGATCATGACAGAAATGTTAAAAGCAGGGTGGGATATAGTGCTGGAGTGGTTGGTATTTTTGTTTAATAAATGTATGAAAGAGGGGAAGGTACCTAGGGATTAGCAGAGAGCATGTATAGTTCCTTTATATAAAGGGAAGGGGGATAAGAGAGATTGTAAGAATTATAGGGGAATAAGTTTACTGAGTATACCAGGTAAAGTGTATGGCAGGGTTATTATTGAAAGAATTAGAGGTAAAACAGAGAATAGGATTGCAGATGAGCAAAGAGGCTTTAGAGTGGGTAGGAGATGTGTAGATCAAGTGTTTACAGTGAAGCATATATGTGAACAGTATTTAGATAAAGGTAGATAAGTTTTCATTGCTTTTATGGATTTCGAAAAGGCATATGATAGAGTGGATAGGGGAGCAATGTGGCAAATGTTGCAAGTGTATGGAATAGGTAGTAAGTTACTAAAGGCTGTAAAGAGAGTTTTTATGAGGATAGTGAGGCTCAGGTTAAGGTGTGTAGGAGAGAGGGAGATTACTTCCCGGTAAAAGTAAGTCTTAGACAGGGATGTGTAATGTCACCATGGTTGTTTAATATATTTATAGATGGGGTTGTAAAAGAAGTAAATGCTAGGGTGTTGGGGAGAGGAGTGGGATTAAATTATGGGGAATTAAATGCAAAATGGGAGTTGACACAGTTAATTTTTGCTGATGATTCTGTACTTATGGGAGATTCTAAAGAAAAGTTGCAAAGGTTAGTGGACGAGTTTGGAGAGTGTGTAAAGGTAGAATGTTGAAAGTGAACATATATAAGAGTAAAGTGATGAGGGTATCAAACGATTTAAATAAAGAAAAATTGGATATCACATTGGAGAAAGGGATTATGGAAGAGGTAAATGTTTTCAGATATTTGGGAGTTGACGTGTCAGCGGATGGTTTTATGAAGGATGAGGTTAACCATAGAATTGATGAAGGAAAAAAGGTGAGTGGTGCATTGATTTATCTGTGGAGACAAAAAACGTTATCCATGGAGGCAAAGAAGGGAATGTACGAAAGTATAGTGGTACCAACACTCTTATATGGGTGTGAAGCATGGGTTGCAAATGCTGCAGCGAGGAGGAGGCTGGAGGCAGTGGAGATGTCCTGTCTAAGGGTAATGTGTGGTGTAAATATTATGCAGAAAATTCGGAATGTAGAAATTAGGAGAAGGTGTGGAGTTACTAAAAGTATTTGTCAGAGGGCTGAAGAGGGGTTGTTGAGGTGGTTTGGTCATTTAGAGAGAATGGATCAAAGTAGAATGACTGAGAGCGTATAAATCTGTAGGGGAAGGAAGGCGGGATAGGGGTTGTCCTAGAAAAGCTTGGAGGGAGGGGGTAAAGGAGGTTTTGTGGGCGAGGGGCTTGGACTTCCAGAAAGCATGTGTGAGCGTGTTAGATAGGAGGGAATGGAGACGAATGGTTTTTGGGACATGACGATCTGTTGGAGTGTGAGCAGGGTAACATTTTGTGAAGGGATTCAGGGAAACCAGTTAATTGATTTAGTTGGACTTGAGTCCTGGAAATGGGAAGTACAATGCCTGCACTTTAAAGGAGGGGTCTGGGATAGTGACAGCTGGGAGGGACTTTTCTCAGCTGTCGTATATGAGCGCCTCTGCAAACTCAGTGATTATGTATGAGTGTGGTGAAAGTGTTGAATGATGATGAAAGTATTTTCTTTTTGGGGATTTTCTTTCTTTTTGGGTCACCCTGCCTCGGTGGGAGACGGCCGACTTGTTGGAAAAAAAAAAAAAATATATATATATACAATACCTTGGCGCCCAGCTCACACTGTAAGCCACCTGCCTGAAAGCTGGCTGCCTTGGATAAAAAACGTCTAGCGTGAGCTGGGCACCAAGGTATTGTGCAGTGTGGTACGGTCAGTAAAGCACTGCATACCTTGTTGCAAGGTTCATAGGTTCGAGTCTCCTTCGGCCAGAGATAAGATAAGATTTCTTCGGATTTTTAACCCCGAAGGGTTAGCCACCCAGGATAACCCAAGAAAGTCAGTGCGTCATCGAGGACTGTCTGTCTTATTTCCTTTGTGGTCCTCAATCTTGTCCCCCAGGATGCCACCCACACCAGTCGACTAACAACCTAGGCACCTATTTGCTGCTAGGTGAACATGGCAACAGGTGTAAGGAAACACGTCGAAATGTTTCCACCCCGCCGATAATCGAACCCGGGCCCTCCATGTGTGTGTGTACTCACCTATTTGTGGTTGCAGGAGTCGAGTCATAGCTCCTGGCCCCGCCTCTTCACTGATTGCTACTAGGTCCTCTCCCTGCTCCATGAGCTTTATCAAACCTTGTCTTAAAACTATGTATGGTTCCTGCCTCCACTACGTCACTTTCTAGGCTATTCCACTTCCCGAAAACTCTATGACTGAAGAAATACTTCCTAACATCCCTTTGACTCATAGAGTCTTCAGCTTCCAATTGTGACCACTTGTTTCTGTGTCCCCTCTCTGGAACATCCTGTCTCTAACCACCTTATTTATTCTTCGCAGTATTTTATATGTCGTTATCATGTCTCCCCTAACCCTCCTGTCCTCTAGTGTCGTCATTACGATTTCCCTTAACCTTTCTTCGTAGGACATTCCCCTTAGCTCTGGGACTAGTCTTGTTGCAAACCTTGGCACTTTCTCTAGTTTCATGACGTGCTTGACCAGGTGTGGGTTCTAAACTGGTGCTGCATACTCCAGTATGGGCCTGACGTATATGGTGTACAGAGTCTTGAACGATTCCTTAGTGAGGTATTGGAACGCTATTCTTAGGTTTGCCAGCCGCCCATATGCTGCAGCAGTTATCTGATTGATGAGTGCCTCAGGAGATGTGTTCGGTATTATACTCACCCCAAGATCTTTTTCCTTGAGAGAGGTTTGCAGTCTTTGGCCACCTAGACTATACTCTGTCTGCGGTCTTCCTTGCCCTTCCCCGATCTTCATGGCTTTGCATTTGGCAGTTTTAAATTCAAGGAGCCAGTTACTGGACCAAGCTTGTAGCCTGTCCAGGTCTCTTTGTAGTCCTGCCTGATCCTCGACTGATTTAATTCTTCTCATTAACTTCACATCATCTGCAAACAGGGACACTTCTGAGTCTATCCCTTCCGTTATGTCATTCACATATACCAAAAACAGCACATGTCCTAGGACTGACCCCTGTGGAACCCCACTCGTCACAGGTGCCCACTCTGACACCTCATCACATATCATGACTCGTTGTTGCCTCTATGTCAGGTATTCTCTGATCCATTGCAGTGCCTTTCCTGTTACGTGTGCTTGATCATCTAGCTTTTGCATTAACCTCTTGTGAGGAACTGTGCCGAACACCTTCTTGCAGTCCAAGAAAATGCAGTCTATCCACCCCTCTCTCTCGTGTCTTACTTCTGTTACCTTGTCATAAAACTCCAGTAGGTTTGTGACACAGGATTTTCCTTCTCTGAAACCGTGCTGGTTGTCGTTTATAAGCTTGTGTCTTTCTAGGTGCTCCACCACTCTTCTCCTGATGATCTTCCATGACTTTGCATACTATACACGTCAGTGACACAGGTCTGTAGTTTAATGCCTCGTGTCTGTCTCCTTTCTTAAAAATTGGGACTACATTTGCCATCTTCCACGCCTCAGGTAGTTGCCCAGTTTCAATGGATGTGTTGAAGATTTTTGTTAGTGGCACACACAACATCTCTGCTCCCTCTCTAAGGACCCACGGAGAAATGTTGTCTGGTCCCACCGCTTTTGAGGTATCGAGTTCACATAGCAGCTTCTTCATTTCCTCCTCGGTTGTGTGTATTTCATCCAGCACTTGTTGGTATACCTCTCTATTCTGAATTCCTGGAGTCCTTCCTGTCTCCTCTGTAAATACTTCTTTAAATCTCATGTTGAGCTCCTCACATACCTCTTGGTCCTTGACTGTTGTTTTCCTCCTGATGTGGCTATACAAAAGCTTCGGGTCAGACTTGACTTTGATGACTTTTGTGTGTGTGTGTGTGTCGTAAATCCTGAAGGAGCTAGGCAAAAGACTCAACAGGGTAACTAGGGATATCAACAATGTATCTCTTAAATCTTTTGTACCATATTATGTAATAAAATATATCTATTGGTAAAAAAAAGAATGAAAAGATGGGGTGGAAGGGAAAGTGGAATATTCAAATGGCTTCAAGAAAAAATCCAAATATTCTTCCTTGAAGCCTTTTTATCCACTTCTTCTAGGCTATGGGTCCCACAAATTGCACCAGAGGTGGACCCCATATATATATATATATATATATATATATATATATATATATATATATATATATATATATATATATATATATTATATATATATATATTATTATATATATATATATATATATATATATATATATATATATATATATATATATATATATATATATATATATATATATATATATATATATATATATGTATATATATATATATATATATATATATATATATATATATATATATATATATATATATATATATATATATATATTTTATATATATATATATATATATATATATGTATATATATAAATATATGTATATATATATATATATATATGTATATATATAAATATGTATATATATAAATATATGTATATATGATATATATATATATATATATATATATATATATATATATATATATATATATATATATATATATATAGTATTGAAACAACGAACAATTAGTATTTAATCAATAACAACACTGCGACTAGCCAGGGGATCGAACCCGTGTTGTTTTAGCCCGCCTGATGGTGAGCAAAAATTCATGAAACTCTAACCCACGGGACCATACAATCCTACAAAGATCATGCACCCAGCAGAGTTAGGTGTTGTACCGTGATCCGAGGAAATACGATTGTGTGGGTGCCTCAGAGCTAATTTCAATCTATCTCCTGGGTGCGTGATCTTTTTAGGATTGTATGGTTCAGTGTTGTAGAGCATCGTGAATTTTCGCTCTCCATGAGGCAGGCTAAAACAGCACAGGTTCGATTCAGTAACAGTGTTGTTACTGAATATATATTGCAGTTTTATAATGGTCAATGAAGGTTTTATGAAGGTCTCTTCACAAAATTCCATTTTAATAACAAAAACATACAATGAGAACAAGTCAACCGTGTCCTAAATGAAACAAGCTGGGAAGATATCCTAAACAACACGGATCCGAACAGTTGCCTAGAAAAAAGGAACTCTATGGTTCTTGAGATCTGCTCAAGACACATTCCATTAAGAAAAAGGAAGAGAAGATGTAAACTAGAAAGAGAGAGACGCTCCCTATACAGACGAAGTCAAAGAGTCACAGAGCTGCTGAGAGGGGCCAATATATCGGAAATACAAAGGGAGGCACTGGTCAATGGAATTGCAAATGTTGAACTTAAGTTGAAGGAATCTTCTTTTATGCCAAATCTAAGGAAAAAACAACATCCAGTATTGGGCCTCTGCTTCGACGGGATGGGACATACACAGATGACAGCCAAGAAATGAGCGAGATACTAAAGCACCAATACGACTCAGTGTTCAGCGAGCCACTGCCCAGACTAAGGGTCGACATTCCAAATGAATTCTTTATGAATGAAACCCAAAATTTTGTCATCTCAAAAATCTCGGATATTATCATAACTCTACAAGACTTTCAAAAGGCAATAAATGACATGGCCATGCACTCTGCCCCAGGCCCAGACTTATGGAACTCCGTGTTCAAGAATTGCAAGAAGCCCCTGCCGCGTGCCTTCAGCATTCTATGGAGAGGGAGCATGGACACAAGGGTCATCCCCCACACACTAAAAACAACAAACATAGCCCCACTCCACAAAGGTGGCAGTAAAGCAATTGTAAAGAACTACAGACCGATAGCACTAACATCCCATATCATAAAAATCTTCGAGAGGCTTCTAAGAAGCAAGATCGCCAACCACCTAGATACCCATCAACTACACAACCCAGAGCAACACGGGTTTAGAGCAGGTCGCTCCGGCCTGTCCCAGCTACTGGACCACTATGACAAGGTCCTGGATGCTGTTGAGGATAAACAAAATACAGATGTAGTATACACAGACTTTGCAAAAGCTTTCAACAAGTGTGACCATGGTGTAATAGCACACAAAATGCGCGATAAAGGAATAACAGGAAAAGTTGGTAGATGGATCTATAACTTCCTGACAAATAGAACACAAAGAGTAATAGTAAACAGAGTAAAGTCCCAGACAGCCACGGTGAAAAGCTCTGTTCCACAAGGCACAGTACTCGCTCCCATTCTATTCCTCATCCTCATTTCTGACATGGACAGAGATGTAAGCCATAGCTCCGTGCCTTTCTTTGCGGATGACACCCGAATTGCCATTGCAGTGACCTCCATTGAAGACACTACAAGACTCCAAGCGGACATCAACCAAATTTTCAAATGGGCCACTCAAAACAATATGAAGTTCAACGAGGAGAAATTTCAACTATACTCAGATATGGAAAACTTGAGGAAATTAAAAATGTATCAAGGTATAAGACAAATTCTAACCATACAATAGAGCGAAAATGTAATGTGAAGGACCTACTAGTGATACTGTCAGAGGATCTCTCCTTCAAAGACCACAACAATGTATCTACCTCATCAGTTAGGAAAATGATACGATTGATAATGAGAACCTTCAAAACTAGGGACGCCAAGCCCATGATGATTCTCTTCAAGTCACTTGTTCGCTCTAGGCTGGAATACTGCTGTACACTAACGGCTCCCTTCAAGGCTGGCGACATTGCAGACCTGGAGAGTGTACAAAGAACTTTCACGGCACACATAAGTACGATAAAGCACCTAAATTACTGGGAACGGTTGAAGGTCCTTGATCTGTATTCCCTGGAACGCAGGCGAGAGAGATACATGATAATATACACTTGGAAGGTTCTGCAGGAATTGGTACCAAACCTGCACTCGAAAATCACTCCCTATGAAAGCAAAAGACTCGGCAGGAGATGCAACATTCCCCCGATGAAACGCAGGGGTGCCACGAGTATACTGAGAGACAACACCATGGGTGCCACGAGTACACTGAGAGACAACACCATGGGTGCCACGAGTATACTGAGAGACAACACCATGGGTGCCACGAGTACACTGAGACACAACACCATGGGTACCACGAGTACACTGAGAGACAACACCATGGGTGCCACGAGTACACTGAGAGACAACACCATGGGTGCCACGAGTACACTGAGAGACAACACCATGGGTGCCACGAGTACACTGAGAGACAACACCATGGGTGCCACGAGTACACTGAGAGACAACACCATGGGTGCCACGAGTACACTGAGAGACAACACCATGGGTGCCACGAGTACACTGAGAGACAACACCATAAGTGTCCGAGGCCCAAGACTATTCAACTGCCTCCCAACATACATAAGGGGGATTACCAATAGACCCTTGGCTGTCTTCAAGAAAGCACTGGACAGGCACCTAAAGTCAGTACCTGACCAACCTGGCTGTGGTTCGTACATCAGTTTGCGTGCGGCCAGCAGTAACAGCCTAGTTGATCAGACCCTGATCCACCATGAAGCCTGGTCTCAGACTGAGCCGGGGGGCGTTGACCCCCGAAACCCTCTACAGGTAAACTCCAGGTAGTGTAAGGACGCCTCTGCCAAGACAGTGATGGAGTGAATGATGAAAGTTTTTCTTTTTCAGGTAACCCTGCCTTGGTGGCCACCCTGCCTTGGTGGCCACCCTGCCTTGGTGGGAATCGGCCGATGTGTTAATAAATAAATAAATAAATATATATATATATATATATATATATATATATATATATATATATATATATATATATATATATATATATATATATTATAATTATGAATTTAAATGTGTATTTTTACAACAGTTTCGGCCTGTGGTGTACCCTTCAGTATGGATCCAAAAGTGGGCTGCGTGTACCTGAATTCAACAGCTGTGTCCTGGAATATAGGAAGAGACAAGTGTATTAGTGTCGGGGGAGACCTCTATGTTGCCACCAACTTTACTGCTCTCCAGGAATACTTATATCCTCTCTCCTTCAGTGGTAATTAACCTTTGACTGGAGTCAACAATTTTTGTATAAATTTATAGTTAGTGTTGATAAAATGCGCTGGCTAGTGGGGTTCTGATTTATTTTCAGAAATTTCTTTCAGAAATTTCTGCTTGAACAGACAATGAAACTTATTCTGTCATTGAACGATATGGAGAAACTCAGAATTTTTTTTCAAAAATTGAGTATTACACTTGTCTACATGATTTGTTTTGACTCTATGGTGTGTGTGTGTGTGTGTGTATATATATATATATATATATATATATATATATATATATATATATATATATATATATATATATATATATATATATATATATATATATATATATATATTGAAAATATTGATTCACTGTGTTTTTATTCATCTCTATCACATTATCACATCAGGTTGTCAAGTTATACGGGAACGTTACTGGAAAATCTTCCAGCTCCTGCCCCCAACATCTTGCTCCAGGGGGATTTCAACCTCAGGCACCTAAAATGGAGGAACATTGCAAACAATGTGGTAGCAGAGATAACACCAGGAGGCAGCTCAGATGAAAATTCACATATGCATGAACTTTTAAATCTCTGCACCAAGTTCACCTTAAACCAGCAAATAGTAGAGCCCACAAGATTAGAGAATACGCTGGACCTCATCTTCACCAACAATGATGATCTGATACGAAATGTCATCATATCAAAAACAATATACTCAGATCACAACATAATAGAGGTCCAGACATGCATGCGGGGAGCCCCAGATCAACAAAATATGATCAGTCGAGAGGGAGCTTTCTCCAAATTCAACTTCAAAAACAAAAACATAAGGTGGGACCAAGTAAACCAAGTCCTAAATTATATAAACTGGGAAGATTGCCTAAGCATCACGGATCCTAACCTATGTCTAGAACAAATTAACTCTGTGGCACTTGAGGTTTGCTCAAGGCAAATTCCCTTAAGGAAAAGGAGGAGGAGATGCAAACTAGAAAGAGAGGCGCTCCCTATACAGGCGAAGGCAAAGCATAATGGAGCGGCTACAAGAGGCCAATATATCAGAAATACGAAGGGAGACACTAGTCGGAGAAATAACAAACATCGAATTAAAACTAAAGGAATCTTACAGGAATCAAGAAACGCGGGAAGAACTAAAAGCCATAAATGAAATTGAAAGAAACCCAAAGAATTTATTTTCTTATGCAAAATCAAAGTCGAGAACAACAAGAAGTATTGGGCCCCTACTTAAACGGGATGGATCCTACACAGATGACAGCAAGGAAATAAGTGAGTTACTTAAGTCCCAGTATGACTCAGTTTTTAGCGAGCCGCTAACCAGATTGAAAATGGAAGACCTAAATGATTTTTTTATGAGAGTGCCACATAACTTGACAGACGCATGCCTATCTGACATTACCCTGACGCCAAATGACTTCGAAAAGGCAATAAATGACATGCCCATGCTCATGGAACTCCGTGTTCATCAAGAACTGCAAGAAGCCCCTATCACGTGCTTTTAACATCCTATGGAGAGGGAGCATGGACACTGGGGTCGTCCCGCAGTTACTAAAAACAACAGACATAGCCCCACTCCACAAAGGGGGCAGTAAAGCAATAGCAAAGAACTACAGACCAATAGCGCTAATGCTCATATCATAAAAATCTTTGAAAGGGTTCTAAGAAGCAAGATCGCCACTCATCTTGATACCCATCAATTTGCACAACCCAGGGCAGCATGGGTTTAGAGCAGGTCGCTCCTGTCCCAACTACTGGACCACTACGACAAGGTCCTGGATGCTCTAGAAGACAAACAGAATGCAGATGTTATATACACAGACTTTGCAAAAGCCTTTGACAAGTTTGACCATGGTGTAATAGCACACAAAATGCGTGATAAAGGAATAACAGGAAAAGTTGGTAGATGGATCTATAATTTCCTAACAAGTAGAACACAAAGAGTAGTAGTCAACAGAGTAAAGTCTGAGGCAGCTACTGTGAAAAGCTCTGTTCCACAAGGCACAGTACTCGCTCCCATCCTGTTCCTCATCCTCATATCGGACATAGACAGGGATATAAGCCACAGTGCCGTGTCTTCCTTTGCAGATGACACCCGAATCTGTATGACAGTGTCCACCGTTGAAGACACTGCAAGACTCCAAGCAGACATAAACCAAATCTTTAAATGGGCTGCAGAAAACAATATGAAGTTCAATGATGAGAAATTTCAATTACTCAGATACGGAAAACGTGAGGAAATTAAAATATCATCGGAGTACAAAACTAATTCCAACCACACAATAGAGCGAAAAACTAATGTCAAAGACCTGGGAGTGATCATGTCATAGGATCTCACCTTCAAGGACCATAACACCGTAGCAATCACATCTGCTAGAAAAATGACAGGATGGATAATGAGAACCTTCAAAACCAGGGATGCCAAGCCCATGTTGACACTTTACAGATCGCTTGTTCTATCTAGGCTGGAATATTGCTGCACACTAACTGCACCTTTCAAGGCAGGTGAAATTGCTGACCTTGAAAATGTGCAGAGAACCTTCACGGCACGCATAACTGCGATAAACCATCTCAATTACTGGGAACGCTTGAAGTTCCTAAACCTGTACTCTCTAGAACGCAGGCGGGAGAGATACATTATTATATACACGTGGAAAATTATCGAGGGATTAGTACCAAACTTGCACACGAGAGTCACTCCCTACGAAAGCAAAAGACTCGGCAGGCGATGTAACATCCCCCCAATGAAAAGCAGGGGTGCCATTAGCACGTTGAGGGACAACACAATAAGTGTCAGGGGCCCAAGATTGTTCAACTGCCTCCCAGCATACATCAGAGGAATACCAACAAACCCCTGGCTGTCTTCAAGCAGGCACTGGACAGGCACCTAAAGTCGGTACCTGACCAGCCAGGCTGTGGTTCGTACTTTGGACTGCGTGCGGCCAGCAGTAACAGCCTGGTTGATCAGGGTCTGGTCCAACATGAGGCCTGGTCACAGACCGGGCCGCAAAGGCGTTGACCTTTGGAATTCTCTCCAGGTAAACTCCAGGTTCTCTTTTCGTATAACATAAGTAAATGTGAAAGTGGTATATTACCAATTAAAATGTTAGATCTAATATATTTTTCTTTATTTTCAGATTATTAATATGTCTAGAGGCTGCATAAATTCACCAGACATATTTTGCTATGTCAGATTCCCGGAGCAACATTACTCCTTTATTGAAGTGCTGCTACTTTGCTTATTTTGGCTGCAAACTTGGAGACCAGGACAAACCATTTACACCACACAAAGCTTGCAAGAGTTGCATCAGTAAGCTGCAATGGTATGGCGGGACCAGATGAACCACCATGATGACTGCTACTTTTGTATGACTAAAGTAGCTGGATTCAACAAGAAGACTAAAGATCGCATAATATACCCAAATATTCCTTCAGCAATAAGTCCTGATCCACACTCTGAAGATATTCCTGTACCTGTGCCACCTGAGACATGGTAAATTTCATCAGAGTCTGATACCAGTGATTCTAAGGAGATGGAAGTAGACTATGAACCACCAACAAATAACGATCCTAAACCCTTCAACCAAGTTGAGCTCAATAACTTGGTGAGAGACCTTAACATTCCAAAAGAAAATGCAAAGTTACTTGGCTCTAGACTGAAGGAACGCAGGCTTCTAGCTCCTGGAACAACATTCGCTTGGTACCGCCATCGTGAAGCGGAATTCACCCAGTTCTTTGACAAAGAGGAATCTTCAGTTTTCTGTTCAAATATTTCTGGCCTTATTGAACACCTGGGGATGTCATACAAAGCAGATGAATGGAGACTCTTCATTGATTCTTCTAAAAGAAGTTTAAAAGCTGTACTTCTCTACAATGGCAACACAGCTGCACCTGTGCCAATTGGCCATAGTGTCCAAATGTCAGAAGTTTACGCAAATATGAAGACACTAATATCTACAATCAAGTACTAGAATCATAATTTTCTCATTTGTGGTGATTTAAGAGTTATTGCTCTCCTACTAGGTCTTCAAGGCTGATACACCAAGTATCCCTGTTTTCTGTGTCTTTGGGATAGTAGGGCAGACAGTCTACCGCCCACAGGATGGGTATGGGGTGCATAATAAAGATATTAAACTAAAACACCAAGAACCAGCTTCTTACTCAGAAATCACAACGTGAAAACTGTGCTACTAGCTGACCCCAAGAAAATTCTGCTGCCACCACTCCACATCAAATTAGGGCTTTTGAATTTTTTTGTGAAGGGCTTGAACAAGAATGGAACTGCTTTCAAGTACCTGGAGTCAAAGTTTCCTTGTATAAGTGAAGGCAAGCTAAAGGCAGGAATCTTTGTTGACCCTCAGATTCGAGAATTGATGAAGGACAAGCATTTTGATGAAGCATTAGCAGGTGTCGAGGTGAATGTCTGGTTTTAATTCAAGCAGATTGTCCACAACTTCCTGGGAAACAGGCGCTCCCCCGAATATGAAAAAAAGATCCAAGACCTGATTTCAAGTTTCCAACAACTTTTGTCACATCTTGACTATTTTCCCAACAATTGTGGGGACTACAGTGAGGAACAAGGAGAGCGGTGGTTCCATCAGGATATTTGCACCATGGAAACTCGATACCAGGGCAAATGGAATGTCAGCATGATGGCGGATTACTGCTGGTCATTGAAACGTAATGGTCTCGATGCACAGCACAAGCGAAAATCAAGGTGGTCCTCCTTTTTTTGATTCAATATGTAGGCTAACCATTAGGAGCAGATTTTATTAATAAAATCATTTGATTTGATTCATTTTGATTTGGAATTCATATGTTCTTAAAACTAACACAATGTGCTTTTCCATCATTACTTGCGTAATTTTAATAAAGTAACAGTTTATTAAAAATTCACATTTTTTTATGATTAATTTGTATTTTATTCAAAATTTTTACGTGCTAGAGCAAAATGGTTTAGATATTTACAATCAGCAGCTCAAGAATATGTAAGATCGCAACCATGAATAAAAATAAAAATTAAAAACATTCAAAATGCAGACCAGTGTAATATATTATTTTAATCTTAATTTTCTCCCCAGTCACATCTGTCCAACCTGTTTTTAAAAACTACGTCAGTAGACAGTCTTCTCTTACAAATTATGTGTCCCAGTGAAATTATGAGTATTAATTTGGCGAGGAGTTATTTTTACGAACTCATTTTACAGTGTGTTTTGTTGGTGTGCAGATGTGTGGGTGGGTGTGGTCGCTCGGCAGTGGTTGGGCGGAAGCAACGTGATGCAGACGCAGTGGGCTCCAAGGGCACCCGACGATGCCCTCGATGCGTGTGCTAGAATGAAATCGATGGTGCCCAGTTTGCCCTTACTTAACGACTTCGCCTGCACTACTAAATACCCTTTTCTGTGCCAACTGAAGCTTACAGGAACACTCTTATAAGTGCCCTCGAGGTACTCAGTCCACTGCTGAACTCACAGCATTTCTTTTAGCTAGATAGATAGTTTATTTAGATATGGTACAATGATACATAATTAGGTAGACATGATACATAAGTATAAATGAGATGTACATGCTGATGACTTGTCACTGATCAGTTGTATCATGAATTATATATATCATTACTGAACTATGCCATGGCTTCTGTGGCACATAAGGTGCAGTAGGCATCCCATAAGGAATACTGATGCCACAAAGTGAGAATTTACTCTGGTTTCCAGTTTAATTATCAATATATTCTTGATGCAAAGTAAACCAATTTAATTATATCCTCAATTACTACAAAATAAAATGTTGAAAGTAAACATCTATGATTTACATCTCTTCCTCCAAATATGCACAAAACTGTCTTTTAATGGTGTATGTATAATGGTGTATATATAATGGTGTATATGTAACTCAAACATGAAAATCAACTTAGCTTTTAAAAGCTCATATTTAGAGTTACGATGATAAAAAAGTGACACGTATACAACTAAAACAAATATATTTTCACTCAACATCAATCAATCTTTAAAACGTTCTTAGAGAGCTCTGGTCCAACAGGAGGCCTGGTCACAGACCGGGCCGCGGGGGCGTTGACCCCTGGAATTCTCTCCAGGTAGACTCCAGGTAGAGGTTTTTGACAAATTTTCATTGATTAGCTGTCAAAACAATGCATTTGAGCAGTTTTCTTCTCTAATTACCTGGAGTATACCTGGAGAGGGTTACGGGGGTCAACGCCCCCGAGGCCCGCTCTGAGACCAGCTCTCGTAATACCTGGAGTTTACCTGGAGAGAGTTCCAAGGGTCAACGCCCCCGCAGCCCGGTCCGTGACAAGGCCTCATGTTGGATCAGAGCCTGATCAACCAGGCTGTTACTGCTGGCCGCACGCAGTCCAACGTACGAATCACAGCCTGGCTGGTCAGGCACCGACTTTAGGTGCCTGTCCAGTGCCTGCTTGAAGACAGTTGAAAAGTCTTGGGCCCCTGACACTTATTGTGTTGTCTCTCAACGTGCTAGTAGCACCCCTGCTTTTCATTGGGGGCATTCTACATCATCTGCCAAGCCTTTTGCTTTCGTAGGGAGTGACTCTCGTGTGCAAGTTTGGTACTAATTTTTCGAGAATTTTCCACGTGTATATAATAATGTATCTCTCCCGCCTGCGTTCTAGGGAGTAAAGGTTTAGGAACTTCAAGCGTTCCCAGTAATAGAGGTGGTTTGTCGCAGTTATACGTGCCGTGAAGGTTCTCTGTACATTTTCTAGTTCAGCAATTTCACCTGCCTTGAAAGGTGCAGTTAGTGTGCAGCAATATTCCAGCCTACATAGAACAAGCGACCTGAAAAGTGTCAACATAGGCTTGGCATCCCTGGTTTTGAAGGTTCTCATTATCGATCCTGTCATTTTTCTAGCAGATACAATTGCTACGGTTTTATGGTCCTTGAAAGTGAGATCCTCTGACATGATCACTCCCAGGTCTTTGACATTAATTTTTCGCTCTATTGTGTGGTTGGAATTAGTTTTGTACTCCGATGATATTTTAATTTCATCACGTTTTCCATATCTGAGTAATTTAAATTTCTCATCATTGAACTTCATATTGTTTTCTGCAGCCCATTTAAAGATTTGGTTTATGTCTGCTTGGAGTCTTGCAGTGTCTTCAACGGTGGACACTGTCATACACATTCGGGTGTCATCTGCAAAGGAAGACACGGCACTATGGCTTATATCCCGTTCTATGTCCGATATGAGGATGAGGAACAGGATGGGAGCGAGTACTGTGCCTTGTGGAACAAAGCTTTTCACAGTAGCTGCCTCAGACTTTACTCTGTTGACTACTACTCTTTGTGTTCTACTTGTTAGGATTCCACTCCAGAAATGATTGCAGTTGGTGTACGATTTCTGTCATTTCCTGCCCAATTTTTTACCTTCCTGGCGCTAAAAAACCTCACTCTCTGGAGTGGCTTTGGCTACCCAGGTTTTCCCATGGTATGGATGTTCTGTGTCGTCTTGTACCCTTTAGGTGTGCCTGGCAATATAGGTTATAGCACTGTCTTTCCTCAACTGATGAGTGACACATTTCAGGGTGGATAATAAAATAAACTTATGTTAAAAAATTGTAAGCTGTTGAATTTATAAGCTGAGGGATGAAAGCCAAATCCTACCTAAGATATACTACCACCCTTCAGAATGTTACCCACAACAGCCGTCTAACACCTAGGTACGTATTTACTGCTAGTATATAGATGTCTGAGCAGGAGGGCCAGTGAGATATGTATACCTATACGTCTCTTGACGAAGAGAAGGAAACAGGAGAGATAACAGGGAAACAAGTACGTCGTGCATAAAACATCTAATCTACAAGTCCGTCGAAACTTCCACTGGGATCGTGGACAAGTCGGACAGAAGAGCAGGAAACAATATAAATGATTTAGAAAAAACGACAAGTTGATAAATTTACCAGGAAGTTATGAGAACAGGGAAATGATCGCTGTTGTGGAAATATTTTATTATCATCTGGTCGAGTTCTTGAGCTGTGGTCGAGGAACAGACGAAGACCCATACACTAGAGAGCAAGTTTGGGGATCTGGATGTGCTGGAATTCTAGCGAAGGAACTGTGCATTCTGTCTACCAGTCAACCACTCCAGAGAGATTCTTTAGCGAAAGGAGGGAAAAAATATACTGGCAGGAAATGACAGAAATACTACACCACTTCGGATCACTACTGGAGTGGAGGCACAGTGAGTGACCCCCACTCCAGAACAACAGATATTAGTGCCAGCAAATAAAAAACCCTACATACCATCAATACAACAAGATTTTTTTTGTTTGCAGATATACGAGGTCTAAAGCCTCAACAAACAACACAATACCTTTCAACAGTGTACTTCTCACAGAGTCAAACACAGTATTTGCGGCTTTCACAGAGACCCTCACAAAAGATCACTTTGACAATTAAATATCGATCCCAGGATGTAACTTAGGTATCCTGGTGGGAGCCAACTATCTAGATGACTTCCTGTCTACACGACAGACTATTAAGGAAGGAATTGGTTTATACAGATTCCCAGTAGGATATATCATCGGTGGCAGAATTCCTCATGAATTCCCTGCAACACCAGAGAAAGGGGAAGCTGACACCACGATAGCTGGGGGAGTAGTGATAATGAATGTTAGTGTACATGATGAACCGCCAGGTAAGCCAAACCAAGTAGGGAGTGACGGACACTCAGCCACCTTGGGGAGACGCTTTTATGGGGTACCTAATGAGGGAGATAGATTGTCATTAAACCCAGGAAACCTCGTATCAGTGGAAAGAAGGGCTACCAGGGCATATGGGCCACTGGGTGGGAAAGTACGAAGCTGCTCAGACAAGGCTAAACATGTGAAAGATATTAAAGTTAAAGGGAAGGGTGTTAAGACCACAGGAACCAACACGTTTGCACCCCCGAAGGTCTACACAGCGGAAACTGGACAGTCGGAGTTAGATCAGAGTCTGCTAGACGAGAGTGACCGGACAGCACTCGTGTCCAGGGCCCGCTGTAAGGGCTTGCAGAAGGTGAACTTGATGTAGACTTATCGTCTACCTTCGCCGGAGGGAGGATGTGGAAACTTTTTTGAGTCGCTCAAGTTCCACAGGGTAAGTGAGCCGTAAGGAGCTTTAAACATACCACGGATCAGTTCTCGGAGTTCATGAACCCACACACCCAACCAAACAAACACTCACAGTTGGCAAAGGTAGTAAGATAGTACATATTAATTGATAGATTTAGTCCCCTAGGAAGGCCTAGGTAAGTTTGTGCAGTTACTAACTAATATTAGGATTATTGAGGCAATGTTAGATAATAATAATGTAGCTCTAGCAGCTTAACATAGGTAGTTTTAAGGCCTGAATAGGAACATTAGATTATGTTAGCTAACGAGAACTAGCAGCTCCACACTTAATCTAGGCGGGAGAGAGCACTAGTTCCTTCTTCTTGAACTGGATGTCGTGGTGTTAACAGGGTACTAAGAGCTAGAGCTCGGTCCCCCACGTGTCTTCAAAATACTTGCCTGGGAACCAAGAATCACAGAGGCTTCCCGACGTACTGTGGATATTTGTCTCTGGCCCAGGCCCCCACAGTAAGACAATTCCTTGCATTTCTCTTAGTATAGCTGGCCGGCGATATTCGGAGTAAGGTGGGGTTATTTGAGCTGTGGGTTATAAGCGGGCGAACACCCACTATAAGGTAATAATTGTGGGCAATCCCCCTTAAGTATTAGTCTAGAAGCTAGTGTCACTTACTGCATATATAGCTTAGGGGATATCCTTTGAAACCAGGGAACTCTGAGGTGCAGGCAAGACACTAATACCACTTGAAAATCTTGCAGATTAAGGTCCTTCCCTGCACTTGGTGTTTGGA
This sequence comes from Cherax destructor, assembly GCA_009830355.1. Classification (NCBI taxonomy): domain Eukaryota; kingdom Metazoa; phylum Arthropoda; class Malacostraca; order Decapoda; family Parastacidae; genus Cherax; species Cherax destructor. The sequence goes on along the minus strand of WNWK01010246.1, from coordinate 11,334 downwards.
GGGGGTTATAGCTTAGGGAGATTGGAAGACTAGGAGACATTTCTACTCCATCAAGTAAGTTAAACCCTTTTCCAGTAGTGCATGTAGGTGGGGAATTCTTTCTACTGCAGTCAGCTAGAAATTCTGTACATAAGCCACTTGTAAGTCTGAGAGAAGCGTCTCAGAGTGTCGGTGTCATCAGTGCTTGCCAGAGGGCAGCTTTCAAGGAGGCAGTCTAAGACAAAATTTCTATAATTGTGGTTGTATACAAGCCGCCTGATGCAACTTCCCAACGATTCAAAGAACAGCGTTTGAAAGTTGACTATTGTTTGGAAAATTTTCGACTTTTATAGGTTTAGTGTTTCTTTTTTATAATAATAATAATAATAATAATAATAATAATAATAATAATAATAATAATAAAAACTAAAAATCTTCTAACCCCAACCCCAAATATCTTATTGCTGGTAATTACAACTTAATATGTACACCTAAAATGGAGGAATTTGACAAATAATGTTTCACCAGAGATCACCCCAGGAGGAAACTCAAATGAAAATTATCAACACACATAAGCTATTAAATCTCTGCACCAAATTCGCCTTAAGCCAGGAAATAGTGGAGCAAACATGACTGGAAAATACACTTGACCTTATCTTCACTAATTATGGTGATCCGGTACGAAATATAACAGTATCAACGACAATTCACTTGTATCACAACACAATAGAATTCCAGACATGTATGCGCAGGGCTCCTGACCAGGAAAATGAGATCAATTACGAGGGAGCCTTCATCAAATACAACTTCAATAACAAACATACAGTGGAATCAAATTAACCATGTCCTAAATGAAACATGCTGAGAAGATATACTAAATAACATGGATCTGGAGCTTTGCCTAAAAAGAATTATCTCTGTGGCACCACTTAAGGTATGCTCAAGGCACATTATCTTAAGAAAAAAGAAGAAAAGATGTAAACTAGAAAGAGAAAGATGATCACTCTACATACAAAGGCAAAGAATCACGGAGCTGCTCAAAAGTGGATAGTCTCTCTGAAATATGGAAAGAGGCACTGGCCAGAGAAATAAAAAATATCAAACTTATGCTTAAGGAACTATACAGGAGACAAAAAACACAGGAAGAACTTAAAGCAATAATTGAAATTGAAACAAACCCAAGATATTTTTTTTTATGCCAAATCTAGGGCAAAAACCACATCCAGTATTGGACTCTTGCTTAAATAAGATGGGACTTACACAGATGACAGCAAAGAAATGAGTGAGACTGAAATGCTGCTGTGACTCAGCATTTAGTGAGCCCTTAATCAGACAAGGGGTCGACAATCTTAAATATTTTTTTTATGACTGAGACTCAAAATTTGGCTAATTCAGGAATTTCTGATATAATGTTAACACCACAGAACTTTCAAAAAACTAATAAATGACATGCCCATGCAGTCTGTCCCAGGCCCAGACTCTTGAACTCCGTGTTCATGAAGAGAACCCCCTTTCACGTGCCTTAAATATTCTATGGAGAAGGCTTATAGTCACAGGGGTCGTACCACAGTTACTAAAATCAACAGATTTAACCTTACTCTACAAAGGTGGTAGTAAAGCAAGTTCAGATAGCACTAACGTCCCACATCTTTGAATGGGTTATAAGAAGCAAGATCGCCAACCACCTGGAAATCCAATAACTGCACAACTCAGGGCAGCATGGGTTTACAGCAGGTCGCTCCTGCCTCTCACAACTACTGGACCACTATGACATGGTCTTGGATCCTCCGGAGGACAAACAAAATGCGAAAGCCTTTGACAAGTGCGATCATGGTGTAAAAGCACACAAAATTCGTGATAAATGAATAACAGGAAACTGGGGTAGAGGCGGCTACAGTGAAAAGCTCTGTTCCACAAGGTACATTACTTCCATCCTGTTCCTCATCCTCATATCTGACATAGACAGAGATGTCAGCCACAGCACTGTGTCCTTCTTCGCTAACTACACCAAAATTTGCAAAATTTGCATAACAGTGTCATCCATTGAGGACACTGCAAATTTCCAAGGGTACATTACGCAAGTTTTTAAATAGGAATCACAAAACACTATGTAGTTCAAAGAAGACAAATTTAAATTACTTCACTCTGGAAATCTCAAGGAAATAAAAACTGGATCGTAGTAAAAAACGAATTCAAACCACACAACAGAGCGAAAAACTAATGTGAATGACCTGGGAGTGATCATGTCGGAGGATCTCACTTTCAAAGATCACAACAATGTCTCTACCACATCTGCTAAGAAAATGATAGAATGGATAATGAGAACCTTCAAAACTAAGGATGCCAAGCCAATGATGATTCTTTTTAAATCACTTGTTCTTTTTAGGCTGGAGTACTGCCATACACTAATAACCCCTTTCAAGGCAGGCAAAATTGAAGGCCTGGAGAATGTAAACAGAACTTTCACTTCACGTAAAAGTACAATAATTTACCTCAATTATTGGGAACAGTTGAAATCTTTTGACTCTTTGGAACTCAGGCGAGAAAGATATATGATAATATTCACCTGGAAAACTGAAGAGGGACTAATCCCAAATTTGCACACTTGCACATCCTCCTAATGAAAAGCAGGAGTGCTATGAGTAAACACAATAAGTGTCAAGGGCCCAAGACTGTTCAACTTTCTTCCAGCATGCATAAGGGGGATTATCAATAGACCCCTGGCTGTCTTCAAGAGATAGCTGGACAGGCACCTAAAGTCAGTACCTGACCAGCCAGGCTGTGATTCATTCATCGATTTGTATGCGACCAGCATTCCAAGGAGCACAGATAATAATATCTTTATTTCTACAAGTACATGTATAAGATATACAGACCATAGTTGACATCAATGACATACTACTATATAGAAAGTCCCAGGATGCCACCCACACCAGTCCACTAACACCCAGGATGCCACCCACACCAATCCACTAACACCCAGGATGCCACCCACACCAATCCACTAACACCCAGGATGCGACGCACACCAGTCCACTAACACCCAGGATGCCACCCACACCAGTCCACTAACACCCAGGATGCGACCCACACCTGTCCACTAACACCCAGGTACTCATTTTACTGATGGGTGAACATAGACGACCGGTGTAAAAAACACGTCCGATATTTCCACCCCTTCGCCGAGAATCGAACCCGGACCCTCACCGTGTGAGGGGAGAGCTTTTACCACCAGGTCACGGGCCACCGTGACCTGATGGTAAAACTTTATATCAACCAATATATTGTCCAGAAAACTGCTGTCATTATGTATTATATCTTGAGTACATATTTATCCTGTTTTTCTTAAAATATTTACCTATTAAACCTCTTTCTATACAAAGATGAATTAAAGGGCTCCATTATCATTAACCCCTGGCACCCCAAACTTACCTACTACTCCCTATATAAGTTACTCCTACTTTAGCATTTAGGTCCCCACCACATTTACTCTCTCACTTGGTTCAAAACTTCTTAAACACTCACTTAACATCCTCCAAAATCTCTCTTTCTCCTCTACACTCCTCTACACATAATCCTTGAATTTATTCATTTATATTCCCTCTTCTTCTTCCATAACTGATCCTTCAACATTATTGCTACACCTTCCTTAGCTCTAACTCTCTCAGATACTCCTGACGTAATCCCATTTATTTCTTCCAACTGAAACTCCCCTACCCCCTTCAGCTTTGTTTCACTTAGAGCTACAATATCCAGCTTCTTTTCATTCATAACATTCACAATTATCTCTTATCATATTCGCCAACATCCAAACAATTTCAAACATCGCAGAACTGGGTGTGGTATCAGGAAGGGGCCCAGGGGTAGTAGGTTCATGGATTGGGTCAGCCATGGTTAGGTAACGTCTTTCTTTTTGTTTTTAAGAAAAAAGAAAGAAGAATATAAAAAGAAAAAAAAGAATAAAAAAAAGGGGGGAACGTGGAGGAATAGCTCCTAGGAGGAATGAAAGGGGCGTAAATCCCCCTCCGCGCCCAAGAGGACCTCAACACTGCAAGTAGTGCAGATGCTGCATGGAACCTGTGCCATACCCTACCTTTCATGCCAGTAAACCAGCAATCCGGGATAGCAACCTCACATCCACCGAGCCATCTCGGCGGACAAAAGAGTGGTGGCCGGATATCCGCCACAAAGCATACATCCTTCGGCCACCACCCCCGGAATCCAAAAGGTGGCTTCCAGAGATACATCCGTCGCCCGAAAGATACCCAAAGCCACCCCCCGGGAGACCGGAGAGGGATCGGGACATCCCCAGGCGATCCAGATTCCACGGCAAACTACACCACCGCCAAGAACCTCAACGGAATGTGATGGACCACGATACCCTTCCCTCTACCTAGGAACCAGAATGCCCGTGGAGAGAAGCTCCCAGGGTAAAAATGGGAAGGGAATGAGGGGGATTGGGGGGTAATTAGGTTCGGTCTGAGGAAGAAGACCAAGAGGTCCAATTCCTCAGACTGATAGCCTCTTTACCACTACAAGGAGCCCCCCTAAAATAGGATTTTTTTTTTTTTTGCATAGGAATAGAAATATTTTGGGTTTCTTGCAATATCCTGTATGGCCCTTTGTTCCCTTTGTACTTCTTCTGTTAGGTATGACAACTTAAGTTTTTGCTCTAATTCAGTGATCTCTCGGTTAAGACTATCTTTCCTCAGATGCAGCATATTTGTAATTTTAAGCAATTCAGTAACCTGTTTTCTTCTGTACCATCTCCTAAGCTCTCTCTCTATATCTGATCTTCTTCTGGGTTTCCTCAATGGTACGTGATTCATACATACCTTGTATGCTTCTGTATTCAGCTTCTCTAGGCACTGGTGGGGATTTAGGGCGCTCATGTCTGTATACTTATTTATCCTCTTTTTCATATAATATGTATTACTTATTACAAACCTCTTTCAACACATAGCTCACTTAAAGGCTCCCCATTTACATTTACCCCTGACACCCCAAATTTATCTACTACTCCCTCCACAACATTCTTACCCACTTTAGCATTGCGATCCCCCACCACAAGTACTCTCTCATTTGGTTCAAAACTCCCCACACACTCACTCAACATTTCCCAAAATCTCTCTCTCTCCTCTACACTTCTCTCTTCTCCAGGTGCATAAACACTTACTATAACCCACTTTTCACATCCAACCCTTATTTTACTCCACATAATCCTTGAATTTATACATTTATATTCCCTCTTTTCCTGCCATAACTTATCCTTCAACATTATTGCCACTCCTTCTTTAGCTCTAACTCTATTTGAAACTCCTGACCTAATCCCACTTATTTCTCCCCACCGAAACTCTTCTACCCCCTTCATCTTTGTCTCACTTAAAGCCAGGACATCCAGCTTCTTTTCATTCACAATATCTACAATCATCTCTTTCGTCAATTCTTCTTCTTCTTATTATTATTATTATTATTATTATTTCCACAAGAAATGTGTACTTGAATCTTTGTATTAATAAAACAAACAAGGTAATGTCCAGAAAAGTGATATATCGAACATCAGCAAGTTATTTAAAACTAGTTTATTGTGATGGAGAAATAAGTACCTGCACTATAAGCATTCAGCAAATCAATATTGCTTTTAGGAAAATTAACCACAATTATCTTGACTCACTCTCAGATACCTAAACATTTATGTATATTTGAAAGTTACAATTATTGTGTGAAATAACTTTACAATCTCTGCATAGTGTGTGACCATACATAATACATTTCTCATAAAACGTTATTAAAACATTAAACAAATATACAGGACTTTCTAAATAGCTACAGCGCTGTGAAACAGTAGCCAACGCCATGGTCAATGAAAACAAAGCATGCCATTAGCGACTATTAACTCCCTAAGGTGGACTGGACATACAAGGTCTCTGTTCCAATGTGAATGCAAGACCGTGTAATTATCATATACCCCGGCAGTGTTGAAGATTTATAGCCATGCCGTCAGCTGGAAGGCATCACGACATTAACATCCTTCAGCAATCCACAAGACAGCTAAGTTCATCGGGATTAAACTCCTTTTGAGATAAACACAAAAGAACCCCAGTGCACACTTATAACTATAGATGTGTAGGACAGGCTAAACCATAAACTCTCAGAAGTAAAGATAAGTGAATAATCAGCAAAGGACTCTTCAGGCACCATGATGGTAATGCTGTTGCAGTGGTAAGAATGAATAGGAGAGTGTTAGTAACCGGGGATGAAATAGATATCCTTGGGGTAAAATTTGACTCTAAACTGACTTTGAAGAACCACGTTGTAAATCCTGCACACAAAGTATAAGAATAATAATAATAATATCTTTATTTTACTACAAGTACATGTACATGGTATACAGGCCTAGCTGACATCAATGACATACTACTATATAGAAAGTCCCTTGTTATGCTGAGCATTTCGGGCAAATTAGGTCCTTGTCCCAGGATGCGACCCACACCAATCGACAAACTCCCAGGTACCCATTTAACTGATGGGTGAACATAGACAACCGGTGTAAAGAAACACGCCCAATGTTTCTACCCGAGCTGGGAATCGAACGCAGACCCTCGCCGTGTGAAGCGAGAGCTTTAGCGATCAGGCCACGGGGCAGCTCGCATCTGTTTGACAGTAGAGGTTGGAAGATTCTGCATGAGACACAAGTACGCTGACATCTTGAGTATGCTCCACTTTCTTGGATTGTCTACCCCCCCTCTCATCTGTGACTTATTGACAAAATAGAGAACAAAACAGGACGACTCACCTCTCGCCTGGACGCAGTCTGGATAGATCTGTCATTTCAGCAGAGCCTTCAACACAGAAGGGATGTGGGTAGATTTACTGTTATGCACAAGGCCAAAATTGTCAAAGTACCACACTTGGCTCCACTCTCTAGACAGCGAGAAGTGAGCTTCTACACAGCAAGACGGGCAGCAAACAGTAACTACACTCTGGCTGTACCCTCCTCGAGAACATCACTTCGTCTGATATAATTTATTTCTAGGATGAGTAGAGTCTGGAACATGCTCGTACAACTTAAGGACATCAACGAAATAAAGTCAGTTAACCAAATAAAATCTCAGGTGCACAGATGGCTCCAGGTTCATCCTGTTCGCTATTTGTATATTACATAACAGTAAAATGACTTTAAAATGAGCTGATGTAGGTAACGACTCTCAGTTTGTAAATAAAGCAAGGAACCCTAAACCTTACCTTGAATACCATGTGTAAAAGAGGGAGAGAGAGAGAGGGAGGGAGGGAGGCAGCCTCACACTCCTCCAGTCATCCTTCAGAAACTTCAAAGATGCTGACATGGGTGAACAATAAATGTTCACACAAAAAACTACAGGAACATAGCTACAGATACAATTACCTGGAGAGAGTTCCAGGGGTCTATTGGTAATCCCTTTTATGTATGCTGGGAGGCAGTTGAACAGTCTTAGGCCCCTGACACTTATTTTATTTGTCTCTTAACGTGCTAGTGTCACCCCTGCTTTTCACTGGGGAATGTTGCATCGTCTGCCGAGTATTTTTGCTTTCGTAGGGAGTAACTCTCGTGTGCAAGTTTGGTACTAATCCCTCTAGGATTTTCCAAGTGTATATAATAATGTATCTCTCCCTCCTGCTTTCTAGGGAGTACAGGTTTAGGAACTTCAAGCGTTCCCAGTAATTGAGGTGGTTTATCGCAGTTATACGTGCCGTGAAGATTCTTTGCACATTTTCTAGGTTAGCAATTTCACCCACCTTGAAAGGTGCAGTTAGTGTGCAGCAATATTCCAGCCTAGATAGAACAAGCGATCTGTAAAGTGTCAATATGGGCTTGGCATCCCTGGTATTGAAGGTTCTTATTATCCATCCTGTCATTTTTCTAGCAGATGCGATTGCTACAGTGTTATGGACTCATTACAGTTGTGGCTGGGTGTAGACTAATAGATTGCTCATTGCTTTATAATTTGTTCATGAGTGCAACCATGTACAGACGTAAGTAAATTTACTTACATGATTCATTACCTTGTAACTAGTGAATTAATTACCATTGTACCTTGTTCAGCTATCAAAACTTTGGGGCCCAGTCTCTGGACCCTATATATACCTCTGTAATCTGCAAATACCTTTGTAACTTGTCATGATTGTGACCATCTGAGTTCATTACCTTTGTAACTTGCTCAGCTATCAAACTTTGAGGTCCAGTCCCTGGACCCATTATGTACCTCTGTAATCTTTTGACTACCGCCCACAGGATGGGTATGGGGTGCATAATAAAGATATCAAACTAACTAAACTACAGTGTTATGGTCCTTGAAGGTGAGATCCTCTGACATGATCACTCCCAGGTCTTTTACATTAGTTTTTCGCTTTATTGTGTGGTTGGAATTTGTTTTATACTCCGATGAAATTTTAACTTCCTCACGTTTTCCATATCGGAGTAATTGAAATTTCTCATCATTGAACTTCATATTGTTTTCTGCAGCCCATTTAAAGATTTGGTTGATGTCTGCCTGGAGTCTTGCAGTGTCTTCAACGGTGGACACTGTCATGCAGATTCGGGTGTCATCTGCAAAGGAAGACACGGCGCTTTGGCCTATATTCCTGTCTATGTCCGATATGAGGATGAGGAACAGGATGGGAGCGAGTACTGTGCCTTGTGGAACAGAGCTTTTCACTGTAGCCGCCTCAGACTTTACTCTGTTTACTACTACTCTGTGTTCTATTTGTTAGGAAATTATAGATCCGTCTACCAACTTTTCCTGTTATTCCTTTATCACGCATTTTGTGTGCTATTACACCATGGTCACACTTGTCAAAGGCTTTTGCATTTTGTCTTCTACAGTGCCCACAAAAAAAATCTATGCACAAAATTTTGATGCATACATTTCACTCGCGTTTCCACCATAAGTGTCCACCATAAGTGTCCACCATAAGTGTCAGGGGCCCAAGATTGTTCAACTGCCTCCCAGCATACATCAGGGGGATTACCAACAGACCCTTGGCTGTCTTCAAGCAGGCACTGGACAGGCACCTAAAGTCAGTACCTGACCAGCCAGGATGTGGTTCGTACATTGGACTGCGTGCGGCCAGCAGTAACAGCCTGGTTGATCAGGCTCTGGTCCAACATGAGGCTTGGTCACAGACCGGGCCGCAGAGGCGTTGACCCCTGGAATTCTCTCCAGGTAAAACTCTAGGAAAAGTGTGATGACATAGTGTTTTGGAACCCGTCTTGCTCCATTGTTGCCCACCATGCCACGCTTCAGTGCTCTGCCAGAGCTCGGTGAGGAAGGAGGTTTGCTACGTTGTTCTTCAGTGCCCCTTCTTTCACTCGACCACAAACTTTGCCACACTATATCTCCTCTCCAAGTGGTCAGAATGGGTCGAACTAAACTTTCAATTGCAGAGAAGACCCGTGCACTCACCCTACTAGAGCAAGGCATGTCTGTGATACGCGTAACTACAGACCAGAAGGTGACGAGGATGGCAATTTACAACCTCAAGAAAGCAGCTGCCTCACTCCCACCTGGCTTTTTCTTGAGGTCTGCGGCTGTTAGACTTCTCTTTGCAGAGACAAGATCCTGAAGAGGGAAGAGTTATCAGATCCTGCCATAACAGCCGCAGACCTCAAGTAAAAGCCAGGTGGGAGTGAGGCAGCTGCTTTCTTGAGGTTGTAAATTGCCATCTTTGTCACCCTCAGGTCAGCAGCTATGCATATCACAGACATGCCTTGCTCTAGTAGAGTGAGTGCACGGGTCTTCTCTGCCATTGAAAGTTTAGTTCGACCCATTCTGACCACTTGGAGTGGAGATATAGCGTGCCAAAGTTCATGGTCGAGTGAAAAATATTCGAAAAAAACACAAATTATTTTTTCTTATAAATGATGTAGCAAACCTCCTTCCTCACCGAGCTCTGGCAGAGCACTGAAGCGTGGCATGGTGGGCAACAAGGGAGCAAGACAGGCTCCAAAACACTATGTCATCACACTTTTCTTATGGCGAAAACGCGAGTGAAATGTATTCACCAAAATTTTGTGTATAGCCCTTTTTTTGTGTTGGAAATGTATAGATTTTTTGCGGGTACTGTAGAGCATCCAGGACCATGTCATAGTGGTCCAGTAGTTGGGACAGACAGGAGCGACCTGGTCTAAACCCTTGTTGCCCTGGGTTGTGTAACTGGTGGGAATCTAGATGAGTGTTGATCTTGCCTCTTAGAACCCTTTCAAAGATTTTTATATGGGAGGTTAGTGCTATTGGTCTGTAGTTCTTTGTTATTGCTTTACTACTCCCTTTGTGGAATGAGGCTATATCTGTTGTTTTTAGCAGCTGTGGCACGACCCCTGTGTCCATGCTCCTTCATAACTCTATAGGATGTTAAAAGTACATGATAAGGGCTTCTTGCAGTTCTTGATGAACACGGAGTTCCATGAGTCTGTGCCTGGAGCAGAGTGCATGGGCATGTCATTTATCGCCTTTTCAAAGTCATTTGGTGTTACGGCTCCCTATCTAACACGGCTGTTAGGTAGTTTACCTGCCGGCCTGTGACGTCATCAAACGTGATGTTTGACTGACGAGCCGGCTGGACCGACAGTGTCAACCAGACTCTCCCATAGAGTCAACCAGACTCTCCTATGGAGAGTGCTAGCCAGACTCTCTACATACACCTTGGAGAGTGTACCTGCACTTTGGAGAGTGTACCTGCACTTGCAGAGTGTACCAGACTCTTCCCTGCACTTGGAGAATGTACCTAGACTCTCCCCTGCACTTGGAGAATGTACCTAGACTCTCCCCTGCACTTGGAGAATGTACCTAGACTCTCCCCTGCACTTGGAGAATGTACCTAGACTCTCCCCTGCACTTGGAGAATGTACCTAGACTCTCCCCTGCACTTGGAGAATGTACCTAGACTCTCCCCTGCACTTGGAGAATGTACCTAGACTCTCCCCTGCACTTGGAGAATGTTCCTAGACTCTCCCCTGCACTTGGAGAATGTACCTAGACTCTCCCCTGCACTTGGAGAATGTACCTAGACTCTCCCCTGCACTTGGAGAATGTACCTAGACTCTCCCTGCACTTGGAGAATGTACCTAGACTCTCCCCTGCACTTGGAGAATGTACCTAGACTCTCCCTGCACTTGGAGAATGTACCTAGACTCTCCCCTGCACTTGGAGAATGTACCTAGACTCTCCCTGCACTTGGAGAATGTCCTAGACTCTCCCTGCACTTGGAGAATGTACCTAGACTCTCCCCTGCACTTGGAGAATGTACCTAGACTCTCCCTGCACTTGGAGAATGTACCTAGACTCTCCCCTGCACTTGGAGAATGTACCTAGACTC